>JASVER010000022.1:7628506-7728777 GCA_030449065.1 Oceanodroma leucorhoa
TTTTTTTTTTTTAGCCTAAGGCTCTCAATCAACCAAAAATAGTGTTCAGCTGTAGCCACCATTTCTCTCTCAGATTATTGATGGGGAGGTTCAAGTGGAAGATACGTTCCCTGAAGCAGCCTGTCATTTTGCAGTGCCAGTAGCCAGACTTGAGACTCCATTCTGGCAGTGGAGGACTTGTCCTGCTTACCTCCAAGCTAAGCTCACCAGAGGMCAAGCAAGTCTTAAGTCTGCCGCAGCTCTTTGCACTACCCGTGAATTTGTATAGTCAAAGAAATGCTATCTCATCTCTTTTATGTGGTATTGGCATAGTGTACTGAGGTTTGTTATATGTTTAAGTTTACATGTAGCAGCTCTGAGCAGATAGCTACCATAGTAAGACTTTCAAGAGCATTAACCCTTGGAACGGGTAGCTAATTTGGCTCTAAATCAAGAGATGAAAACGCACAGGACTGTCAGAGGGAGAGGGAAGGCTTAATCAGAAGCTGTTTTGATAAAAACATTGTGCTTTTGGCAGAAGTCCTGCTGAGCACGTCGCATCCAGGACACACAGCTTTGTTGTAGTCTTTTATTTCCTTTTCTCTCCAATTGACATTAAACACAATAATTAAAGCAACAGAGATTAGCATGTCAAGCTTTTAATTTGTCCTCATTTTTTTTTTTTTTTTTTTTTTCCTGTGAGCTACTCAATTTTCCCTTAATTCAGCAGATCATGTCTTTTAAGGAAGGTTGATTCAACAGCATGTTGGTGGCAGARGGAGGAAAAAWGTCTTGCTGTCTGACTGGAACTTCTTCATATAAATACTTCATTGTGCATTAATGAAAGAAAATTATCTTTGTAAGCAGCCTTTCTTCTGGCAATAAGCTTGACATAGCAGGCGTTTTGAGGCATTAAGAATAGAGATTTATTTCCAAATGACCATCCAGACTGTTAAAAAGGATTTTGATTTTTATAATTAGTTTTTCCTGTTTATATGTTTTTACCGTCTTTATCTTCTTTGCTTGAGCAAAGYCAGCTTTTCATTTCAATACATATACTTGCATTTCTTTGATTTTATTCTGCTTGATATAGTAAATGCATCCAGCCAGTAATATAATTATTCTTCTATGGAATTTCTGCCCAAAACGCTCATCGTGGTGTAATGAGTATTAACGGATTCCCAGTGAAAACAGTGTTATATCACAACARCATTCTGATATGAGGAAAAATAAAGCTATTGATCTGTTCCAGAGCAAAAKAATATGTTTGGGGCTGTAGTCCCCCACCTCATTATCTTGCAGAGGGYACCTAGAAAGGCTGCAGTGAAAGGAGCCATAGCTCACGGGCTGCTTTTTGCTGCTCTCTCCTTTGAGAGTAGATCTTTACCTGTGAGCAAGCAATTAGCAGTGCTGAAACAGCTATTAGGTACCTAGTGGAAGCATTTTCATTGCATAATGTAAAACTGGGCTCCTGCAGTTGAGGGGTGCTGGAGGTCAGCCATGCTCCCTTTGCAGAGCAGATCTGCTGGTGAGATGCTTCTGTTGAGAAGGGCTYTTGATGTGGTGGAAGAGAACTGGTGAAGAAGATAGGGCAAAGCCTTTTTCAAGTGGTGGTTGGCTGTATGTCGGGACATCATGTGGTCCAGTTTTGCTCCACTTCCAATTTGCCTACCTAAGYCAGTGGTGAGAGACAGACATCAAAGAAGAACTTGTGAAGCTGCCAGTGAGCTTTGTTTGTCCTACAAGGGTTTCCATGGGAAGGGGCGAACATCCACATGGTTGGTAAGCTGGCATGTGCTCCTGTCGTGTTCCCCTTTGGGGTATAAAGTAGCTGGTGGAGAGCAAAGCTCTGAACGTGCTCAGAGGGCAGAGCAGAGCTGGCAGCCACTACCTCCTGCCTTACAATGTCTATGTGGTTWTTACATTCCTGTTTTGCTTGGCCAGTCTTACCTGAATGGGCACARGCAATAACCAGCTCCTGATGGATGTCCTGCTACCAGGTGGTGTTTGAGGGGCTGGTGTAAACAGGAGTGGAGGAGGCTGAGTTTTGGCATGCACCATGTTTGCTGGAAGTGAGCACCTGGGCACTCCTCTCCTGCTGCTCGGTGCAGCCTTGGTATATTATGCAGCATAAAATGGGAGCACTCCTTTGGCAGTCTTCTCTGAGAAAATCAGTGCGCTTGTCTGCTAAATCCTGGTTAGTGATATGTTAAACTTACATCCATTAGGCTTCCAATGAATTAGCTGTAGCAGAGATGCACATCTTATGTTTTTTAATGGTATGCAGCAGGTAGAGTTAAAACAAACCAGTCTCTCTAACTTGCGTCACGTTRCTTTATTATCTGCAAAACACGCTTTCTTGCTTTGCTGGAAGCCAGAGCGTTTGCCAGCCTGGCTCTTGCGCGTCTCTGGGATTTAGTTTCCACTCACAAATGCTGACTGCTGCTATGCAGACAGAAAACCACAGAACTTTGATTTTAGTTGGCAGTCGTACTTGGACCACTGTAAAAGAGAAAATGTATTTGGACTATGTCTGCCCATAACTCACCCACCCCTCCACACTTTGACTTCTGAGAAGAGATCAAGGCAAATGCTCTGCTCTGGATTAGAGTTGATATAGCTTTGAGATGGACCATTCCCCTCCGCAAAGAAGGGGCAGTGAGTCTAGGGAAGCTTTGGGATGGTATGTGACCCTGAATGCGTCTCCAGTGCGGCCAGGTGGTTATTGTAACTTATGGAGGGTGATCTTTAAAGTTTAGCTAGTTTGGGTGCTGATCAACACCTGGCTGTAGAGCTTAGTGCAGGCAGTAGCACCCTTCAGGGAGCTTGGTGGCCCCTTGAGCAAGCTGTTTTACAGCTACCTTGGATATATCTCCCAAGAATTGACCCCATTCCTCACTGCAGTGAGGATATACTTGCTCTTCCAGGACTCGTTCCCCTGGGGAATAATGAACTTCTGTCTTTGCTCTTGGCTGTATGTTCTGTCCATGTCAAGGTGTGCAGACTCACCTTTCTGACCCTCCCAATCTGCTCATTTCTCATCTGCTTTGTATGACCAGAATGATCAGAAGCCGTTCAGCAGACCATGGTCCAAGTTCAGCGCAGTTCAAGCAATTACAAAAGGAGGCCTTGTTCTGTTGTTTAACGAAAAACAAAACCAAAAACATTACAGGTGTTTGAGAGGAATCGTAGAAGATGCTCTTATGTCTTTATTTGCAGCTCTTTCCAATGGACTGCTTTTCTTCTCAATTATCTTTTTGCAGTAGTGTTTGGTTTGTTCTTCTGCAGGCTCTTTCAACAAGGGGGCTTTCAAATTCATAGCATGTTTTTTGAATATAAACTGTTCTTTTGCTGCACACACATGCGTGCATGCACCCACCTTTTGCTCTCTTCTGGCAGCACTCAACTATTTGTGTTCTTTATAAAGCAAGCTATTTTGTTTTGATCACAATAGTACAATGCACATGATTGCTGTCACTTATTGTTGGGAAAGTAGCCTCCATTACACTATTCAACACTTAATGCAGAAGAGACTCCTCTTGTATCCTCTTTGCTTTTTCATTGGAAAGCCTTTTTGGTGGTTGTTGTTGCTGTTTTCTGTGTGCTGGCCTCTTGCTGGCACCGCAAAAGCGAGACAGTGGCTCCCTCTGGAGCCAGCACCACTGTGACTCCAAGGACTGTCTCTTTTGCTGAATCTGTCAGAGTTTTCAGCTAAATATTTCCACTCAAGCAGTTTTTTGTTTTAGCATTAAGGATGCCTGTTGCCTGCCCAGTCTGCATGTGGTATACTGAGAAGATAGTAATGAGCTCAAAATTTCCAACAAAAGTTGTACAAACAGGGACACGGGCTTGATGCTCTATAATTATTTTTTTTACACCTGTATTTATCTATCACCTTCCATCCCAGAGGTTTCTATAGAGATTCACATAACATCACATCTGCACAATATCTAGTGCAATATTTCTATGGATAAATTTCACTGAATTTGCCTGGCTGTAAGTGGAAGTACCCTTTGTCGGGGTAGACTAGTACAGCAGCTAGTATGCAATGAGAGCAGTCCTGGTGTTACTGTTCATGTGCCTGAGGTCTGTTGAAATGATATGTTGTTGTGATGGTCCCAAATGGTGAATACCATTTGCACTGTTATTTTTTTTTTTTTTTTTATTCATTATTTAGATAAAGTAGCAGTTCTTTAGAAAGAAATCCTTGCATCCCTTGCAGGAAAGGAGGGTGAGCAATTATATGGGGCTGTACACCTTGAATTCAGCATAGCTAGGTGTTGCTGTACCATGTAGGGACCTTAACTGGGYTCCTAACATCAAGGTCGTTTTACAGACACGTGAGTAGGTGACAATCCTGCCTTGGACAGCTTAAACATATGTGGCCATGTGAGCTCAGCCTGTGAGCAAAAGCTGGCTTAGAAGATGCCCACCARAGGAGATGACTGGCGTTTCTGCTGAGTGTGGTAGGCCTGATGGAAGTCTAGTGGAGCTGGGCTTGCTGCACGGCTGCTCCTGCTGCAACTGGTGCCAAATGCGTCAGGCTGGAGCTAGCTGAGAGGTCTCAGGCTCCCTTGTGTCACTTGTCAGCCCTTTTCCTGACATCAGCCACTGCCAATCTAGGGCTGAAGCAAGTCTGTTTTGAAAGCTCTGATTTTTATAGGTGCAGTGAAGCAGTGCTTCTGCCACGTCTGCTGCAGACCTGAAGTCTGTAGGCTTAATGGTGAGATAGTTTGTGGTCAGTTAAGCCTGAAAGGAAAGGGGAAACACTGACAAGCAATTAGGGAGAACACTGGTGGCTGGGGGATGTTTGGAGTGTGTAGATTAAGACGGAMGTCTAGGCTTGCTGGGTGTTAGGTAGGTCTCAGGCTCGTAGTCCATGCTGGGAGGAGTTGTGGTCATCCTGGTGGATGTTTGCCTGCCCAAGAGGTKCCTGGTGCAGGTGGGGCAGAGGTGCACTGGGTCTGCTATGGACAGTCCTATATCCAACCATCATTTAACTTCTAATAAGCTAGTCTTTCAAATGTCACCTCCGATGTCACCTGTGTGTTGCTATGTGCTAGGAAGACAGTGAGCTCCAGAAGAGACAAGGGCAGATGGTAACCTCTAAACTATGGCACCATCTTCTGGAGATGGTGAATAAGCTCTGTAATCCTGATGGGGGAATTCTGCTTAATTATTCTGTTTATTTTCTTTTAGAAGCAAAATTATGTAATATTTCCATTCATATACTTTCTGACCTCATAAAACTAAGAAAAACACTCATCCTTCCTTTTGTGGCATAGGATCCACTAATCTTGATGCATACTAGCTCCTGAAGAGCATTTCTTAGCTGCTAAGTGCTTTCCATAGATGTTTATTGGTATAGGAATAACCCACAGAGAAGTGCAGATTGTGGCACACGGCAGTTGAGTTCCCCGGGTTCTCTTATGACAGTTTTCGTTGTGCCCCTGGGTCTGGTGTGAAAAAAAAGTGTCCTCTGGCAGCCTTAATTTAAGGAATAACTGAGCATCAGCCCTCTATCTTTGCCAGCCAGATGTTGCTTCTCATAACCCTTTGCTGCTAGATAATTTTAGCATTAATAGGACTGTTATATGTATTTGGCTTACATTCATTGTTCTGCCAATACGTGTTTGAATGACTGCTTTGGTGTGGAAGTCCTGCTGAATTAATCAGATTTCCTTGCAAGCTGAATTATAATGGCTGGTTTCCTTAGTGTTGTACACAGCAATATTTCAATATAAAGAAAGTCTGACACAAATGCTGAGTTTTTATTATCAACAGGGTTTTTATTATCAACAGGCTTTGTGGTGGCAAGGAGTAGAAAAGAGTCATTGTTAATTGTTTCATTATACACAGTCCTAATGTCRGGCTTGTAGAAATCTGAGAGCGACTAAGGAGAGCAAGTTTCCTTTGAAATATTATCAAAAGGTTTATTAGCAGRCAAATTGATGTGGAAAACCCTGAATGGAATGACATGGAATAAGGAGTAAGGTATTGGAGCCAGTATTGGCTGCTCCCTTTTTGAACAAATGTGTTTGCCAGGGAAGAATATCACTSTTTTCCCTCTAATCAAAAAAGGGAAATAACTGGACCTGTGTTTGAACCATGTGTGCTTTAAAAATGGTTGAAATAAAATATACTTTTTCCTTTTAGGTTGAATATACTTGATGTATTCCCCAGCAACTTGTTAAAATAACATGTAATTTTATATTGTGTTGTAAAGCAATACATTTTATTTTTAATGTTTTTCATAAAATTTTGAGGAAATGCTAATATTTGTATTTGTGATATATAGTATTGTGAATAAAGGAAAAAATATATCCTTATAGTTTTCAGTGGCTGCATTATAATTCAGTATTTATTGAAGCAGGTGATGGACTGTCTTCTATGTTTAAAAGAATTGTAGCAAAAGAGGTTTGAATCTATACAAGWTACTTTTATAGACCTCTAATACGAAATAATGACCTTTCTGCAGATCTTCTTGCTCTGCTAATGTGCAGCATTTGGAACAGAAATGCTCTTCTGCTCTGTCTGCAGCAGGTTTCCAGCGTTTTCTTCTTGACAAATGCAGCCCAGAAATAAAACTGGCAGGGTAGCATATATTATTCTGGAGTTTAAGGGAAAGGTGAATGCTTCATTTCCTAGAATATTTTAATATTGGTACTTTTGAGTGCAATTTAACTGCATGTAAATCATTCGCTTACTAAGAAAAGAAATGCAGAGTTGACTTTGTGAGCAGTTTGAAATTGCAGCTGACAGTTCTAGATGACAGCAGACGTGCGAGGCAACTTTACTGTCCACGCAAGCACCGGTGCCAGTGAAGAAATGGTCAGTCTATCACATGAATGTTTGTCCTGTCTCAAGCTTGAGTGAACTTATTGACATTTTGTGTTTTTTAATCTTTATGCTGGCTCTTCCCTGAGMAATTATCTCCCTCATCCCCAAACCTTTTCTTCCCTCACTGGAATAGCATCTGCTCTTAAGTAGTTTTCTGCTTTAGGTTTTTAAAAAGTGCCCTCTCGTGGTGAGTGGCAGTTTCTGCACGCTGATTTTATTTATTAATTTATTTGTGAAAATCCTTTTACAGAATACAGATGTGATGGATGTCTTTTAGGTAGGTAAATGTCTTACGTTCATACAAATAAATATTCCTCTTTGGCTCCCRTCTCATTACAGTGATGGTTTTGCTTAGGCTGGAAGATGTGCCCCTTAGTCCCCAAGGAATGGTGGGAAACCCTCAGGGATTTGGGGTGTTGAGGTGAGAGATGCCAGCAGCTTTGAAAGTTGTGGCCTTTGGTCCTTCTCCTTGGTTTTGTGGGATATATTATTTAAATGTAAATACTGCAAAGACTGTATTATTGACGTGTTCTGATTGTTCACGTCCAGTTCAGTCAGGAGTGAAAACTGAATTTGCAAATCTATTAATTGGATTGCAAAGAAGCATTAATTTACATTGAAAAGAAAAGAGAGCAACACGCGGTGTGAGATTTTATGTGCTGCAGGCTGTGTGACCCTACCATCTCTGAACCTGTGACTAACAGTGTTCCATAATGTCTTGGACCCCAGCTTTTAGGAAATTTGGGCATTTTTCTTTATGAAAGACAAGTTGCTTCTTCATAAGTCTTTACTGCTTTGCCTGGAAGACACTCATTCAGTTAGAGATATGAATACCAAATAGGATTCTTGGGGCAAAAGAGCAACAGTGTGACTTTAATTTGTAATTTTGAGTAATACTCAAATGAAAAAAAAGTATCTCCTGAATTATAAAGTAATTCTTGTTYTTAAAAGCTCCTATTAAGCAAAACACGTGAGCAACCTATGCAGTGCAGACATGTTCTTAAGAACTATGCTAAAGGAGGTTTGAACTGCTCAAACTTCTGCTCCAATGTTATTAACTTGTGCCCCAAACCTGTATCTATAACTTGACTGACTAATCAGAGAAGAGAGTCATCTACAATATGACTGTTTCTGATTCAGCAGGCTGAACAGTGGATCATCAGTATTTGAGCTATCAAACTTGAAACACAAATGCTAGACAGGAGAAATTTTGAAATGTTGATTATTTCAGCCTAGGACAGCTAAAAATACTTCCTCTAAACCTTTCTAGAGGCTAATTGGGACCYTCTGATGTCAATTCAAGATGAGTTGAATCAATTTGCTCACAGGTAGCTGTAGAGCAAGGCTGTTTGCATTAATACTGGCAACGTCACTGGTTGGTGATGGAAGAGGTCATATCTGCAGTAATGTGTGCTGGAGCATAAATTGAGCAGTTGAGATGAAAGGAAGGCTTGGTAACTTGCTACTGTTGTGGAATTTAAGAAATTTACACTGCTTCCAGCAATCCATTTGAAAGTCAATGGCTGGAAACCAAATGACTGAGAGTGTGTTCCTTGGCCTTAAAGGCACCTTTGAGTAATTTTTCATGAAGTGATTAGATAAGGGAAAGGGGGGGGAGGAGCAAGAGATGTTGGTTTTTTTTCTTTCCTACTTTATCTCATGAATTGTACTTGCGAGGCATAATACAACCAGAAGTTCCCTTTCAAGAGGATGTAGTTTAAATGCGAGTATTACAAATTATACATTGCTATAATGTGAGGGCTTCTCAGAAGTTAAGAATAGGGCGAGAACTAAGAGCCAGAACTATTTGGAGGCTCAAGTTAGAGATCATATGCTGCCTATTTTAAGTCTGACAAGGCTGTAATCATAAAGGATGCTTTGCAAGTCAAAATCTGTATTGCAAACTCAGGGTTAATACCAGCCATAAACATTGAAGAGAATATTGCATAGCATGTAACTTGATGAACATGGTTTTGCCTCTCTTAGTCTATATGTATTTTAATCACGTGCTTACATCCTGTGCGCCACGCTCTCTTGAAAAGCTGCCCATGTTTAAGTTCTTACTTTCAGGTAAATAGGACATAAATCGAAATAACTTCTTGGTCTTTAAAAAAAGATGAGCTGCCTGACATTTACTGTGTAGTAAGGGCATGGAGCAAATCACATGGAGTAGCAGCTTTGTGGTGAATTTTTATCTTGTAACAACATTTTCCAGCGTCTGTATCCTGGACACTCAGGTAGTGGATTTGGGTGAGGTGGATCATGTACCTCCCATGTACTGGAAGCCTCATCTATACAGTAATAAGGACTTTTTCCTAGAGCATGAATCTAAGATCATCCTTGTATTAAATACCTGAAAAAATAGAAGAAAATGCTGTTGTGAGTCAGYAAAGTACTTGCTAGTTTTACTGGCGTAAGTGAAGGGATTTGCGTTCTTCCTAGGAATGCAGACTTGTGTGATCTGTGCAGAGCTGGGTCCACATTCAAACAAGGCATTCAAACATTGAGTGGTAACAGGAGAACCTGAAACTGAAAAGGAGCGTTTGTCGGAGGAGATTAAATGACCACTTGTTAACTAATCGCACAAGTGTCTTTCATCTGCTTCTGGCTGTAGGCAAGATAGAAACATGGTTTCTATTAAATCAGTGGTTCCACTGAGGGGCACCAGCTTTCATTGTTATCGTCTTTTTTTTTCTCTTGCGAGTGGTTGGTTTTTTTTTTTCGTCTGATGGGTGAAGCTGGATTTCATTATTTTAGTGGTATGCATGCCCAAAGTTCTTATGTCCCTGCCAACAAAATTAAATCTTCTTGCAAACTGATACAATTGCAACAGATGTGGGGTTTTATTTATTGGTTTATTTTTTAAAACAGCTTCATTGTATACCTTTTTTTTTAAAAAAAAGATAAATTTGAGTTCTACAGAACTGCTTTATTTGCAGTTTCTTGTGTGGTATATTAGTTCTAAATGAAGACGATGTTGGCCAATAAAATGGGTAATCTCAGTTATATTTAAAGCTATTCTGCAGATTTCTCAGCTTTATGGTCTCTATTACTTGTATTACTATCATATGAGCAATGCAATTATATGTATTTCTGTCATGTGGTATTGGGATTTTTTTATCTTTTCATTTTGATCTCCCATGAATAAAATTACAAACCTAAATAATATTTTGATTTCCTTTCCTGGTCCTAGTGATCTAATTTCATCTGTAATAGCTTGTTCTGTATTTTTGCTCTCAGACTTTTTGCTTTGGCAGAACTGTTTGCAACCAAATGAAGGGAGCACCTGATTTTAATGGACAACATAATCCTGTGGAGTACTCAACCAGATTAGATGCTAAAATCTTGCGTCCGGGGGGGTGTAGCTGGACCCCAGTGATGATCTTGGTGTTGCAGACACCAGTCAGTGCTATGTGCGGAGTGTTCCTGGTTGTACAGTCAGTCATGCGTATCTTCCCTCATCTCTTGTGGGACACCTGGAAGAGTATTCTTCAGTTTTCTGCAATTTTATACTGAAACACAACACAAAGTGCAAGGTGGACATATTTGCAAGTCCAGCTTGAAATAGGCAGATACCTGCTGAAGAAAAGGACCTTCACATGTGGTGGTAGAAATCTTTCCCTAAGGTGTGTTTCTTTACATGATCGAGTCCCAACATTAGCTCAGCAAAATAGGTCTTATTTGCCTTGGGTGCCAGTTCATCAAACCATATTAAATATGTATTTACACTTCCCCCAGCTGAGAAAAGCATTCAAGCATGTAATTAAGTCCTGTCTAAATCGGTGGGGTTTAAGTACAAGCTTAAAGTTAAACACATGTCGAAATGCCCAGCTGAACAGGGAAGGGTCGCTGGACGCAGGCCTCAAGGCCCATCTGTCTTTTCCATTTCGGGCATGCAAGCGTGATGTGAGAAGCCAGGTGTGTAAAAGCAGCCCCTTGCCAACACGCCCGTGCTGCGTACACTGCTCTTAGAGCATTCCCCGTGTTGCCAAACCAGCTGTTTATCAGTATGGTTTTTTTCTGGCCCTTCATCCCTTGTGCCTTGGCCCTGGTGAAACACGAGCTGGGCCAGCRCTGCTGCGGCCGGGCGAAGGGCTTCAGCTGGCACCACCCTGCTGCCCTGGACCCCAGCCCGGAGCTGCGGTGACACCAGCGGTTTTCCTAACATTGGGCTGGCAGTCAGTCTGCTGCCTTGATGAGGAGTAAGAAGCAAACTAGAGGGTTGCCTGGCTTCAGCTCTCAGTTAATGGTACAGTTGTTATAAATATAGCCGTGCAGTCCAGCACTCTCATGTGTAGTATAAGGCACCTTCCTGCCACTATCCCTGCGTTTACATTAGGGGCTATAACTAGTGTTGCTGTATTGATTTAAAAAAAAAAGATAAAATTAAAAATCACCCCTCCCTCTGGTATGCACTGGTTTACGGACACCTTTAAATCAAAGTAATTCTTAAAACTAAGACAGTGTTATGTTTGATCTTTTGTTATGATTAAAAAATAGTGGAATAGACTCTTAAATAGGGGAGGAGAGTGGAACTTGAAAGCAGCTGTGGGAAATCTGAATCTATGTTTTGGATTTTTTTTTTCTTGTCTGCTATGATTTAACCCTTCAGTGGACAGCCACGTCATGGTTTCTAGCTGTGTTCATGAACTTTAGTCTGCTGTTGCTTTTTAAGCCGCAGAGGTTGAGAACCTCACAGGACTAGCTGTCTGGAGCTGGGTGAAAACTGTTGCTTTCACAGCAAAGAAGAAAAACTGAAGATGGCAACACTGCTGCTGTCAAAATAGGATGGCATGTTTGTAATCATTTTCTGAGTGATGCCTGTTTGTCATCCTTTGGGCTATGATTAGATCTGCTCACTACCCTGTTCCTTCTACACGTGAGAGTTAAAACAAGGGCCGAATCCTTTACCTGGGCAAGGAGCAAGGCTGCCTTTGCAGAGAAGTGTGCTTTCTTCCTCTCGATGGTGAGAGCAAGAACATGGCCATCATCTATGCCTGCAGTGTCCCCTTTTAAGCTTGCCTCTTTTGTTAAGATATTTCAGTAGCACACCTGGTCAAGTGGGCATGTGCCTCCCCACAGGAATGGGAACMGCTGATCGACTTCACTCTGCCTTCGTGCATGTGTGTTACTGCTTTGTGTAAGTTGTGTGTCACATGGAGYGGGAAAAACTTCTTGAGAAGATGAGGCTCTGAGGAGCATCTTTGGCATAGCTTGTGGTTTCTGTTTGCARCAACACTCTTGAAAGGAGCTGAGTTGAGGAGGGAAGGAGTCAAAACAGGTTAATGTGTTGCAAGCTTTAGTGATCATAAAGAGAAGGAAAACTCAAGTGACTGTGCCCAACAGCTTACAAGTGGTCTTTATGTATAATGCATTATGCCTCCTCTGGACACTTCACTCAGCAATGGGGTGTTAAAATGGTGCAAGCTGTGAAGGTGCCATTCATTTRGATTTGCTCCCTCCAGGCTACAGAGAGTATTGCAGTATTTTGGCTTTCTCCCAGCGAGTGGAGTGGCTATAGTGGCAGTGTCACAAGTCCCAGTGTCTGTGAAAAGCTCCAAAATAGTGGGAACTGATGGTGGTTTATTTATTTTGCTGATACTATCCTCTGATTCAGTAGCCCTATATGCCTGAATGGGAGGTCTTATCCCTTTGCRGATATTCAGTGGAAATAGCAAATCCATCAAATTCCCACAAATAGASTTGGCTAAGAACATACTAACACGTGTGTGTGTGCCTATTTACTTTTTTAATCTCTGATTTTTTTTTTTTCCTTGGTAGTTTGTCTTTTATAAATGCATTCAGCAAATCGCATCATGGTTGCTGTGCAGAGGGRAGGAAGAGGAACACTTTCCTCGAATTTCAACAGTACAACTGGAAACCCTAAAAAAAAGCAACAACGAAGGTTTCTGTTTCATTTTCAGATTTCCAACTCCTTTGTGCCCTGCTCTGCCAGCGGCACAGGGAGAATGGGGCTGTGGCTGGTCCATCACAGCTCTGCTCTGCYGCTCCTTCTGCCTCACGCTCTTCCCTTGCTCCAGCGAGGGTCCTCTCCACGGGCTGCAGTCCTTCAAGAACTGCTCTAGTTTGGGTTCATTGCAATGAACTTCCTTTTGGAGTCAGATTTGCTGTGYACCCTTGTACCTAATGGATATCTGCCTTTAGGTCAAGTCGCTTCTCATTTTGGAGGAGGAGACCATCTGCTATATTTGCTGTTGGACTTGGCAGTACCGTTGGGCCAATGCACCCCTCATTAACTATATCCCCACAGCATTAAGAGCAAACAAAAAAGCTGGAATGTTTCACGTCTTGTTGCATTGGAAATAGTTTAATTTTTACCCTACATTTAGAGATTAAAATGTATTTTTTTTAATGACAGTTTCTTCCCAGGGTTTCAGCACTTTTCCTTTATCTACCTTATTCTCATTTTCACCTGTCTTTTGTGCAGCCCTTCCACTCATCAGAGCCCTAATGAGATTTATGAGTGAGGTTAGTTATCAGGGAATGAAATAAGCGTTACAAGGGGTCATTTGTGAGTAGATTAATAGTTTTGACTTCAGTTTTCTTTAGCAGCTATTTTGAATTTCAAATCCAAAGAAGAGAAAGGATTTTAAAAAAAAACAAACACTCCAACAATTTAGAGAGGCTGCAGGAACAGAAGAGCTACTTGATCCCCAAGCTGSACCTGCCCATGTGCTGTTAGTCTGGTTCAACCAAGGGGTTGGTGTTTGTGCCTGCTCTGTTCTGGACTATTATCTTTCTGAACATAATTAAGATCATACCCTCCCCAAATAAGTAGAAAAGTAAAAGGAAACTGTAGATTCAGCTGTTAACAGTGCCTTGAGTATTTTTTTGTTTATTCCCAGCTAGCTAGTGTGGAGATACTCTGTGTGGCACAAGACCTTTGAGATCTGGGAATTCTCAATAACCTCACCCAGCCTACAGTACTTCCTTTTAGCTAARCTTAAGTTGCAGCATAAGGTTGAAGATTAGTTTGCTTAATTGTGAATATTACAGTCAGAAGAAGAAGGTGTAGTTCTATAGTAATTTCAGTCCCTGGAGAATGACCTATTGAGGAAGGTACCCCTGCCTGATGAGGTGATTATTTCCCCCCCACACCCCCAGCTGAAGGAACATTTCCTCTGCTTAACATGGTGGAACTTCAGTTTGCACGCGAGAGATCACGAGAAATTAGTGTCTCGGCAAAGACAGGCTCTCACAGTCATGAGCCCTTCATGGTTAGGTGAGGTAAGTTTTGGAGACGTCAGAGCCACAGAAGTCTTCTTGAAATAGCATCTTCTCTGTTGTGGATCTTGTGGATTCTTCCACTGCTGCAAAGAAGCATTTGCCTCTTGTTTTTTGTCTCTTCCCTCAAATGCTACCAGTTGCTCTTGACAACAGAGATTCAGTTGCAGAGACAGGCGATGGGCACTGTCTTCCAGGAGATGTGAAGACTGGCACCTAGGGATTGCAGGTTTTCCTCTAATGATCAAGATTAATTTTACTGACACTTTCAATGAGCTAGACCTTTTAAAAATGAAMAGATTTTCCATCAAGTTAGTAAGAAGGAACAGATAGTGCTTGTCAGACCGTAAGGTGTTTCAGACACCTCTGCACTGACCTCTCCAAACTACTTTTCTTTAGCTATATTAACATGAGGGCTGGATCTTCCATGTAATTCAGGATGCACACTGTATACCTTCTTTATTGTGCCTGTTTATGTATTGTTCAGATTTTTGGTTTGAACTAAKGTTGCATTTTACCCATGGGTCCTTTCCTTTGCATTTAATTACATGGTTTTGTGCTAGATTTCTTCTGAATCAACCTTGCTGTTGCTTGGGGGGGGGGGAGTAAGTCATACGGATGTTTAGGCTATGCTCAGATTCTTCTTTTTTAATTTTTTTWAAAATAAGTTGAAGCAAGTGCAGAAAAACTTTGCCATTTCCTCTGTCATGTGTTCAGCTGTGTCTTGGGAAACTGATTTCTGCTAATGCATCCATTGATGCCTCTCAGGGTGAATAATGATTTGTGGTATATAGCTGAAGGCAACAGCGTAAACTCTTCAAATTTGGTTGCGCTCATCAAATTGTCTGTTATTCCCCCTCAATTTTTTTTTGCATTTTGCTGACAGCTCTTGATAGAGATGATGTCAGTAGGAAGCRAAGATGCAAGAACTGCATATCTTTACAATTAATAGAATGAGATGCAGAAGTTTTTTTGCTCTTTATTTATGAACACATTCCATAACGTTGTTCTTTATTTTGAAATTTTAACAAGWCATCCAAATGGTAGAGGCTTTATATAAATTATCTTGTGCTGTTATTGACATGAAATAGTGGATTACAACTGTGAGCCATCAACAATTTTAGTTATTTCTGACAATGTGAAGAAAAAAAATAATTCTGGTATTACATTACAAGATGCAGTGATTGGGACTAATAGCATTGCCGTAATTTCATGCATGTTACCCATGGTTATAAACACAAAAATATCCCTGGTGTTGAAATGCCCTGTGGGCAATATGTATGTGTGGTAGTATGCTGGGAAATCTACCCTGGGGTCCCTTTTCTGTACCCACAGCTGTCTAGGATTGCAAAAAAAGAGTATTTGGCTGATCTTCCTCTCTGTTGCTGCCGTGGACTATCCTAATGGTCATGTGTGCATCAGAGAGACATCTGGYAAGAAGACTCAAACCTTTCACTGCCCATAGCCACATTTTGTTCTTTGCTGCCTGCAGCTCCCTCGCAGTCTTGGAGATGCCTTTTCAACCCTCCACGTAACCCAGGAGGAGCTGCAGGCTCAGAGYAAATTTAATACAGTCTGTCTCCACCTAAAGGTGGGGACCTCCATGCAGATACAAATTGCAGAGAGGAGCTTGTGTCCAGAGGAGAAGCCCAGGGTCTTCAAGGGAAGTGGTCACACTGGAAGCAGAGAGGTTGAGGAGCTGCTGGGGCAGGAGGACCCACAGCTTTCCTGGGGTGGCAGGAAGACTGCCCGTTATCTCATCACCAAAGCTTGGTGGATGGGTGCCTGTGCTYGTGGGGTTCTTCTACTTCTGTTCGCTCCATCTCACTGAAAATGTGGGAAGTTTAAAATCCATTAGCTGATTCTGTCATACAGTCAGGCTTTTCCTGTTCCTTGCTGAATCTTACACTAGGGAGGGGAAAAAGCAGCCCACACTCAGTAAATATCACTTTAATAATGGTGTAATAACAAATAACACTGTAATTTTGTATCTACAATTTATGTCCCCTGTATTTTTTTAGACTCTGGACCAAGAAAGTAGAGTAATAACGTGTCAATTTAAATAAGGGAAGGCGATAATCGTAACCTTTGAAATAACCGGAACTTTTTATATACTTTGCAAATATATTCTCTGAAAGGTTATGCTAGTGCTTTAGCTAGACACAGAAATTTTAGTGTCTTTCCCTCCATAATTTCTTCACTGCTATTTTCTCTTTATTAGTGTAATTATTACAGGTTAGCACTGCTATCATTTTCTCTTTTCAAGGCTCTGTAGCATGCTATATTTTCAGGAAGCARAAAGTAGGTGTCTTTAATAGTACCATTATTGTTCTTCAGCCTTTAAATTTCATATAAAAACTAGTTAAGGGGTATTATCCTAGTGTTAAAATCACTCTCTGTAGAATGCAATAAGATGATTTATAACATAAATATAAACCCTTAATAGGCACCCAAAATGGCAACCCTCAGAGATTTAGTGGCACCAATACTAAACTTTTGATCACTTTCACAGCACATTCCTAGAATTTTATGCAGTGAAGGAAAATTTATTTCCTTAGCAATGGATCTCTGGGCATTGGCTTGTCTGTGTTTCGTTCTGTTACCCTGAACTTTAGGTAATTTATTGACAGCATTGGGATGTAGGAATGGCAATTCTGGGAGTTTAGGATGATGGTAACATAAACACGGAGTCAGTAGTGAAAATTCAGATAGTTCAGAAGGGACTGAAGGTTTCATTAACAAAATGGCTTGGTGTTTCTTGCCCACACCTGARAATTTATTGCAGCAAGTGGCACCAGGTGGTAATTCAGCAGCTGGAGGTCTTGGAGCTGTGTTGGAGACGAGTGAGCCTGAAGCTTTAGGGCTTTTTGATGCTTAAGATTTCTGGTTGGTTGGTCGTGTTTTTCCAACAGTTTTTAGTCACTCTGCCAAAACTTAGGTTAGACCTTGGCAGGTGTGGGAGTCACCTCATCCTGCCACCTTAGTGTAGCTGCTCTTCCCCCGCAAAAGGGAGATGGCAGCCCTGCATGGCTTAACCAGACATACACCAGGGCAGTGTTGCCCGTCTCCTTCCTCTCCTGTGCAGAAAGATATGTGGCAAGTTAGTTGCTTTCCCTACCAGGGAAGGGTGCATTTACTGTAAGTCGTTCAAGTTAAATCACCTTTGTCTGAGGTCCCATTTGGTTGYAGTAAGGCCAGGAGTGGGGGGCCCTTCACAGCAGAGCAATTGCTCTGTTCGCAGCCACCTGTGAGTAATGGAGAGTCTGTACTGCCTGCACTGCAGTGAGTTGGGTGATAATTAATTCCCTAAGTGCCTTTTTCTGTGTCCTCTCTTGAGCTTCAATGTAGCAACACAGAGCTGAATCTTTGGTCTGAATCTGATTCATCTCGTTACCTTACCTTGAATACTGAAGAACAGTATTTGTAGCTCTATTAGTRCTACCTGCTGTGTATAGCTGTGCTCTTTCCCTGTCCGTCCGCCTGGTCCTCTGCAATATGCAGGGTTGGAGACTCTTCCCCAAGGGCAGGAATTTTGCAACCAGTGGGGGGAAAAAAAAAAGTCATGGTTTCACAAAATGTTTGGCACCTTTAATATGAGAATGTTTTAATACCAAACATTTCCAGATTTCATCAGAAATTCAGGTTAACTGACCTCATTTGCTGTCAATAGTTACTCAGACAGCTGAGACACTACTTGCTCTCCAGACTGCTGGAATATTCATTTGACTGCAGATATCTTTTGCTGTTTCCCTTTGGCATTTCTTTATTTGCTACCAGTAAACCCCTCACTTGCCTAAGGTTTTGGCACCCTTAGCTAAGGCTTAGTATTTAGATGAGTGTTAGTCTGTACCTAAAGTTGCAGTCATGACTTTTTTAGCCATGACATTTTTTTAGCCTTTGGAAGAAGTAAATGTTAGGAAAATAATTTCCTCCCTATGCAGCTGTGTTCAGAAAGCTGCTAGTGAAAGCTATTGCTGCTAAAATAACACTGAATTTTTAAACAAGTTCTTCATACTGTTATACACAATATGGTGTTTTTTTAAAGTTTTGAAATAATGTAAAGATTCTTTTTCATCTTCTATTGCTTGCATACCATGAAATCAGAGAGACCTATGAACTTGTTTGGCTGTGGCCACAGTCTTCTAGCTAATTGTTAAGATAACATAGCTGCAATGTAGAACCTGCAGCTGTACTCCTCCAAACCGTTGGATGCAAGCAAGCCTAATTGTTTGATATTTTAATCTTCTGTCCCATTTCAATTGCTGATGTTTGTTTGCCCAAGTCCTTGTGTCATAATCGTAAAGGCATATCAGAATAATTTAAGTTTTCTTTTAAGAACATTGTTTTTATTACTAGATTTCTGGTATAAACAGTGCATTCATCACCAGGATGTTCTCATATGTTAACTCACTAAAGAAATTAAAAGTGTCTGGGAAAGATCAGCTAAATATTCAGACCTGTCCCTTTCAATTACTTTACAGTTTATATTTTGCAGTATAAGCAAGGCCAAAGTCATGTATTCAATGTCTAAATGTTTGTTTTACTCTGAAATGAGCAGGAGAGGGAAGTCTTTTTAAAGACCCACCATTTAGCAGTCAAAGCCAGCTTTGTTATTATTTCTTTACATGCTGGAAGTGCCTCAGGTGGGACCAGGAGTCTGTTGCTGTGCACTGCAAGTCCAGACCTTGCAGAGACGGGTCTCTGGGCCAGACCGAGGGTGCAGAGGGAGCGCCGAGGTGTGGAGCGAGTTGCCCAGGACTGCCTGGCAGCTCAGTGGCAAAGTTGGGACTTGTCACCAATTTCCCTCTCTGCTGAGGTACTGAGGGTGAGCGTGTTGTACGTCAGGCGCAGTATGGTGTCCGGGGGAGTGCAGTCTGTGGGGCTGATGTCACCAGGACGGACATGTCTGCACCGAGCTCCTGGGGACCTCTTGGGGATGGGCCCCTGGAAGTCTCCTCATGCTTCCGTGTCAGTAGCAAGGTCAGGGAGAAAGGCAACCTTTAAAAATCTCTCTGAAAGACTCTTTGCAGAAGTAGTGGCGAATATGAAGGAAGTGCTGGTGCAAGGTTTATTTGTAGTTTTCTCTGGAAAACATTTAGATAATTCCTTTATGACTGTGAGCAATTCTGCCAGCCCAACGTCAAGCAGATAAGTGCCTTTGTTCCTTGTCCCGGATGTATGCATTTTAAATGGGAATGTCACACTTTAGATAGAAGTCCCCAAACCATATCAGGTTTTCCATGACATTGAAATGGTGCTGTGCAAACAGAGCCACATGTCACTGTCATGCGTTAATGACACCTCTCACTGTGTGTGACAACCTCAGACGCAGCGGCTCAGTGTGTCTGTTAGCAATGCTCTGCAGGAAGGTGGGGGGACGAGGCAAAATCTCCCCTCTGCAGGTGATGCTTAGAATTAACAACTAGGCTTGGGACATTTCCTAACTCAACATCAGAACCTGTCAAGTTAAAATAAATTTTGCTTTTTTCGGTGTAATGTTGAGCTGAGACAGCAATGTCTGTGTCAAATTTCCATCAAATATGGTTAAAACCTGTCAGTTTTGAGCCCTCCTGCATAAAACATCTGTAACAGAAACCATCATTTGAGCCTAACCGAGCCAGGCGAGCAGCATGATCTGTCATTACATTTAAATGTACTGGAGAGACTTTGTGCTTCTCAGCTCTGTGGCAGTGCTGGATCTATATCTGATAATCTCTTTGCTTGTTGTTGTGCAGCTGCCTGATATCCTGCTCGTTGGGGAGAGAGTGGCTGGTGTGTAGGCATTTGGGGGCAGCCAGCAAACACTTGAGAGCCTGTCTCTGTTTTCTGTTCCGTAGCATTAAGAACATCAACAGCTCTTGATGCAATTAGGCGCAATAACTGCCTGGCATAGCCCCGTTCTTCCACAGTGGCCTATGATAGTTTGTGGGGAGCACTCAGCATTTATGTTAATATACAGTAATTGTGAATTATAAGATTAGTGGGTGAGAGAAGAAGCCATGTGCATTGAGGAAACCCTAATGCAGTTGGTCTCTGGCCTGTACGTGCTGCTGTCATTGTGCACAGCTCTGAGTGGTCAGGACCCTCTGGTTCATGCTTTAAATCTCTGCCTGCATCTGAAAATTCCCCCTTTCTCCATCCTTCCCTATACCAATACTTGAGGTCATCTTGTGAACTGTGTTCAGGAGCATCTTGACTGTCCAGTCTTTCCATGAACAATTGGGTTTGCTAGACAGAAGGACAGCTGTGAGAGCTGGGCAGCCCTCCATCTGATGCATGTTCCCCTTGTGCTTTGCATCACAGAGCTGTACATCGCAGCAGCTCGGGGGGAGCATGGTTCTCTATTAGTCTGACCCCCTCATCCAGGATGGGATTGAATGCAGTCTGAACTGGCAGCATTACTCCCTCCTCCACCTGCTACTGCTCTCACTGCCTGCCAAGGAGCAGGGCTGTTTTCTCTCATCCTTGATTGACTCCTTTGGCAAATTTTTGCAATAACCTCTTAAAGGCTTCCTTCACGCACATCCATCGTGGGTGATGTGGTTTCAGGCAGCCCCAAAGACCACCGGGTCATTCGGATGTAGACAGTTGTGTTTGGATATTGTCTTATGCTGCAAACCTGTGGGGGAAATAAAATGCATCGGCTCCAACCTAACAGTATTCAAGGATGTGCTTGAACTTGGAGAAACTTTGGAGAACCCTGCAAATGCAGCTTTGTCACAAAATCTGTTGAAGTGTCTTGGCCTGAGTCTCCTCTTGTGTTCTTAAACACAGCAGGAATTTTGTCTTTTAAGTGCCTCACTTGCAGATACAGATTTAGATACTTCCAGAAATTCACATTTAAAGATATGGGGTGCAGGGAGGTCTCCCAAGTTTCCTGTGTAGTGAAGTTGAACTTTTGYCAGTTTAATTAATAAATATGGGCTGGTTTATTCACAGAAAGAAGAGCATAAATACTGCAGAAATGAGTGCTTTACAGACACTTTGGTTAGATTGATGGATACCTATTCTTTCAAATTAAGCCAATGCTCTACTCTGAAAGCCCATGGCACGTTTGCATAATTAAAATGCAATTAAAAACTTTCTGGAGAAGAAACTGCATAGAGTTGATGTGGAGTGAGGAGGGGTTAGACATCTTTCCCACAGTTCTACCTGAGGAACTCAGGGAGCTGGGATGGCTTGTTTGCAGCTAGTAGAAAATCAGATATTTTTCCTGGTCTTTTTGAGGACTTCTTGTTATGTACACCAAAAGCCCGACTCCAGGATCACTGAAGTTTTCTTTCATTGCCTCCAGTAGCAGAATTGGAAGGTATTTTGAGGAGGAAGAGGGAAGAAAGGGGAATACAGTTTTGTGGACCCGCATGAGATGAGGCACCACGTGGCTGCTCCTTGTTCTTGTAGTTTCCCAGGCATTTGCACTTTGGCTGCTTGACTTGGCTTTACATTGCTTCTTGAAGATGTCAGTGAACAGCTCTAGTGTTTTATTGATGCTTTCTTTTTAGTGTTGCAGATTTTGTCCCTTGTGGTAGCTTTATACATTAATACCTTTTTTAAATGAGGATAATCAATCTATGACTGCAGCCAAGGACTTCATGGCAACCGAATGGATTCTGTCTAGACCCCTGTGGATTTCAGATAATTCTAGGCTTATAAGTTTGTTCCTATTTACTGCTGAGACTTGCACCAAAAACATTTAATACCTGAGCAGAGCCTCAGGGCTGCAGTTCACATTCAATACCAATTGATCCAAGTGGATAGGGACTGCAGATTGGACGTGAGTGGGACATGAGGGAGAATTAAAATGCTGTCTGAAGTTTCCCCTGAATGCTGATCTGTGGTTCGGACCAGCGCCAAGCTTCATGCACTGCTTGAGACTTGCCTGTGCATGTCTCCTACCTGTCCTCTCCTGCCAGGGCTCTGTCTTACAGCTGTGATCAGTGCATGAAAGAAACCCCAGAGCAGGGGAGGGTGCTCCCGGGAACASGCGCCATGCTGTGGCTTATGTCCCAGAGGGCTTTCCTTGTGGGAAGGAGAACCCTTAGGAGGTCTGAATCTGCTGTGGTTCGGGTGGTAGCCCCTGGGCTGCTCAGAGYGGCCCTCCTTTCTCCTGATGCCTGGGGGGATCAGACGACTTTGGTCTGTAAGCAGGGGGTAATTATGGAAAACGTTGTACTCCAGTGAGCTTGTATCTGGTAAGAATGTTAATCATGTCTCTGTATTTGGTATAAATATTTACATCTGAACTGTTTTAATTGGAAACTACTGTTGATTTTAAAAACATTCTACACAAGTGATGCAGCATCTTTGCATGCTTAATAGGAASAACTGGTTTCATGTGTGATTTAGGGTATTAAATAAGATATTAAGTTATGCAGAATAAAATGTAAATGTATGTTGCTTATTTATGTTTTTCAGGTAAGAAATTGCATTGCGTTAAGCAAGGCTGCCTAAGGGAGTTGACAGATGCTGGCTCTGTGCATTCATTTGTAAGCTCAAAYCATGCAAAGTATTCTAGCCTGCAAAATTAGGAGCTCTGATTGTAAGTAAGTTATTTTATCTCCTCTTAACATGGTGAAGAATTTTTAAAAGACAGTGGAGGTGAGGAGGGAGATCTCAGTGAATGTGTCTTAGTCTGATTTGCGAATTGCATAGGCAATCAGGTGTCTTCTCAAGAGGAGTTGAGAGTAAAGATTAATTTGGCAAAATTTCTTGCCACACTCATTGAGACCTGCCATATCTGAACAGCTAGAAGTCCCAGCGTGGTGGTGAGAGACCATATGTCATGCCRGCATTTCTCAAAACACTTGGAGAACTATTGCTGCAGCTGGACAAGTGGGTTTCATGCCTGCTGTTCCAGACTGGACATTTCAAATTTCCAGTTTGAACAAGTTGCAGAAGTAGGAAAAGTGCCGAACTGATTCCTGAAGGCATTGCTGTTGGGCTAAGATGCCTGTTAAAGCATATACTTTATTCCAAGTGCTATTACTCTGCTTAGGGGTAAGAGCTTAGCTTCCATGTTGGTATTACACTGGTACGATGTGCACAGGTTGCAGAAGCAAAAGCAACAGCGAGTCTTCAATTCTTCTAGTGCAAAACAAGCATTTGGTTATAAATTTACTGTTAAAAGCCAATGCAATGCATAGTTTTATGATTTCCCGCAAAAAACTTTGTGATAACAAGCATTTACGGTGGTTTGTGTCTTTTTATTAAATTCCTGTTCTGATAGATGACATAAAACAGCAAGAAGTGAATAAGCAATATATTTCTTCCTGTAGCATTTTGAAAACAAAGAATCATGTACTAGCCTTGAAAATATTCTAAAATTTCCCATGAAAAATAACCATGAAGATGCTAATTGTTTCTGTCTGTATATCATTGTATCAATGTTTCATTTGTGATTAAGACTGTTTTCTCTGTCATTCTCATCCTATCACATTTTAAAAACAGGACTAAACACAGCAGGTTTGATTTAAAAATGTGAAACTTTGTTTTTTTAAGTCTAATTTAGTCTTCTAATACTTTTAAATACTTTATGAAACAGAGGCAAGCTGTGAGTATTCCTGGTTGCTAACCTTTAAAGTATTTATGTAAAGGCTTGAATCCTGAAGTTGTATAACTATATGAGCATCTTTAGTTTTGTTTGGAAGAAGGCAGTTTCTGAACTATAGAAAACTCTGAAATCATCAGGCAGTTTAATTTGTCTGTTTCTGAATCCTGTACTTTAGGCCTGTTCCCTTTATTTTTTTGGAGCTAGTTGCATGCATTTTTCTTGCTTGGGGTTGTCGTTAGGACTGCTGAAGAAAGGAAAACCTTCTGAATAACATTCTTGAATTATCAGTTATTTTCTTACACCATCACAAACATCAGTGAAAAGGCAGATTGGCTGGCATGTTTACAAGGATTGACTTCTCAATGCTGGAATGACTCTAGACCTCAGATTTATCAAATACCAGAATTTGTCACTTCACAGGAAAGTGAAAGGGAAAACACAGGGCAGAGTCTTGAACAGATTACAGATTTCCTCATTTAGAATATGGCTGCCTAAAACTACTCTCAGATTAATGCCAATAATTAAATTTCTTTGGTTCAGTGGCCAAAATGAAAAATAGTAAAGAAGAAAAATAGTTCCTGGTCACTGCTAATTGAAGATTTTCCCTCCCAGTTTTCTCAGCACAATGAAAACCAAAAAGAATCATTTTGCCATAATGCATCATTCTATTTTTCCTTTTTAATCCGGTTTGATATTTTGGTAGCTTTCTGAATTACATTGTTGCTTTTAAATATCCAAACAAAACATTTCTTCCAAATTCTGTTCTTCCATTCCTTCCCTTTGCAAAACTGTTTACTAAATACCATCCAAATTAAAGAATAGTTTTTGGTCCTTCCATAGACCTGCACTTTTTTCAGTGAATTTTGTATACAAATTTTGCCTGACTACTCTAGACCTTTCTGATATCTCTCTGATAATCAGCTGCACAGATAGATAGTTCTTTAAATAAATGTCACAAGAGGCAGTCTACAGCTCCGGTTGTATTGTGTATTTAAGTATTACCATCCAGTATTTCATCTCCTTGATGCTATATTCTCCCCTGCCTCAAAACTTCATTTTGCCTTCACCACCACCCCCCCCCCCTTTTTTTTTTTTTTTGTCCATCACTGTGGTAAGCAATACAAAAGGCATAAAAATGTTGCTTCCAGTGTCTTATAGCTAGGAAGTCTACCAACTGCAATCAATAACTCTGAATTTCTAGGGTAAATTAAATGAAAGCAATATACATGATTCTCCCTCATTACACAGGAGAGGAATGGAAAGCTAGAAACGTGATCTGGTTCTTGTAGATACTTGATGAAAAATAATAAAGCTTTGCAGGAAGGTAGCCACCAGGAGTCTAAAATTGATTCTTTTCATTACAGCTGCTTGAGATTTGCATTTTTTTTAATCAGGAGACTTTTACAATGAGAGACATTTTTCCCTCCTAAGTAGTTTATTTGGTTAGACAAGGAGAGAAAAGATTTTGCTTAGACAAACACCAAAGAAACCCTCAAGCATTACTTCATAAAGGGAAAGCTACTGTCCATCTTTGCCATGGATACAGTGAGGCACAGATGCAAGAGAGCTAATTCAAGTCGTTAATCCTAATATGACTGCATTTCCTGGCCTTTTGATGCCGAAAGGGTTGCTTGAAGGAGGTCACCATTTAAATTCTAGAAGTAGATGGAGAAACTTGCCCTAAAGTTGCAGTGCAGGCCCCTGGTGCTGCAGTGGGTTYCTATAAGGGAGTTCCTGCTCACACTTGTGTAGCCCCCTCCCGCCCCTCTTTTAATACTCCTTTTTTTTTTTAATCCTACGGTTGTGATTATTTTCATCAGCCAAGCACTTCGAGCACATGCTTAATTTAAAGCATAGCTAGTCTCATGGAAGTCAAATGGGATTTAAGCTGGTGTGATAGAAGCTCCCATGGCTCGTCATGACCTGGGAGCGCAGAGCGCCTYGGGCAGCACTTGGGTCTCCATCCCACTGCTGCATTGTACCCACCGTCCTGAAAATCGCCCCTTCCCTCTCCACACCAGAGCAGCAGGGGAGGATGCGATGAACAGCAGCTGAGACCAAGAAGTAACAGCTATTTAAAGCTATCAGTGGTAGTGTTTATAGGTTAACCAGGCATGGCTGTAGTAAAGGGAGCAGCTATTGGCCTTTTATACTGGAGAAGCTGTGRGAGTTAGACACAAGTAAAACTCTCGACTAACGTGCTGCCTATCTACTTGGTTGCAATCTGTTCCTCGGCAAACACGGACTTTTGTTGGGTGATAGATGATGGTGTGTTGAGAATGGCTACCAGTCTTTTGGTTGGTATTTGGTAAGCCTTAATTATTCTTAGCTGAACATAAGGCTGGAAAATATTTGGCAGAAAGATGCCTTTGCATTTTAATTAATCAGTGTCTTTTTCCTGGAAACAAAATGAACCTTGTGTGCTCAGTTGGCTTTGATAGCGGAGAGCAATGTCCTCACCAGAGCTCACGTTTTTACCATTTAGTTCCAAAATACAGCCCTGGACCTGGGCAAAGAAGGTTATAGGGGGGGTTGCGCTGGTTTGGAAGTTGTCCTGCATCTTCATTTTGATTCCCTGCAAGATGCTGTCAGCCAACAGAGATGTCCCTTTAGTATGATAAAGGGGATGGACGTGGGTGTTTTTCTTGCCGAAGTTAAACCCAGATTTATATATCCRGGAAATTGGCTCTCCTACCCAGTTGATGCAGTGTGTAAATTTTCAAACTGCATGCTGTGCTGTAGAGATTCCTCTTGCCTATCCCCTTTCAAACTATTTCCCCAGAAGGAGAAGTGCCAGCATAATTTTAATATGCGTAAACTATGGAGGCAATGATGATAATTAACAGCAGAATACCCAATTTTGAAATACTGTATTTATCATTCCTTACAGTTCTTTTTTTATCATTCTCACTTTTCATCAGGCTGGGAAGAATCTCTCCCAGACAGAGCTGAGGTTTTCTTGCAGAAAAGGGAGAAGATATGTGATTTGGAGAAGCCACAGCCTAGTCCTGCCCTTCTTGAAGTCAGTTGCAAGGCTGCCATTGATTTTACCAGCACCCAGTTTGAACCCTTGGACTGTAGCTCATCCAAAAATACTCCAGGCTTCAGTATGACAAAATAAGTAGGATAGAAATAGATTACTCTGCTTTCACTGTCTATGCTGCTGCCTTTAGATTTAACACAGAATTTCACTCGTGCACCAATTTTCAGACATATGGAATATTAACATCATTAATTCACTTTTACTATCTTGAAGAATTTACATCAGTTGGGAACTTTATTCTTCCAATTGAAAACACAGTCTAAATCCGTAAGGAATTACAGTTGTTAATGACTCTCACATAATTAATTTCTTTATGAAATAGAATGAATGCTTAGCGTCTCAGGTACTAAATGGTCTATATTCTTACAATGCTATTTCAATTTTAATTTAATTAAACTGTAGGATATCTAGCTGAGAAACATTATAAAAAAAAAATAACTTCGTTAATGTGAAAGGCAGAGTGATATTATTCTTGCAATGATAAAACCTAAATCAGACAGAAGTGGACATCTAAATCAAGTGGAAGACTAGTGCAGAATCTGTAATCTCTGTTTAAAATGTAAGACACTTTGCAGGCAATAACTTAATCTCATTTGACTCCRGATCAGTCTTATTTTAAAAGTGGCTTTTCTGTCATTGTTTTGTGTTCTTCTGCGGTGCAAGTCATGGCACCGCACAAGGCACCTGATTTTGTTCATTTATCACACTTTTGTACAGCTGTAAATTTATTGGATGAATACTCAGCTGTCCATAAAGTCTCTTAAACTCAATAGATGGCACTGGTTTACACAGTTCTTGCCTGTTGTCTTTGCCAAGGTGATTACTGTTTTGCAAAAGTTTCTAAGAAAAGATTTGAGCTTTTGTAGCTATGGTCTGTACTGTTGTGGGTTACTGTGTTGGGTTGTTTGGGTTTTTTTTTTGTTGTGGTTTGCTGTTTGTTTGTTTGTTTGTTTGTTTTAACAATTGCATTGTAATTCAGTGTTTTAGGAACATATTGCCTTTATAAACATATGCACTCTGTACTACTTGTGCTTTTGATGAATATCATCAAATCATTTGGGTTGGAAAGATTCCTGGGAGATTGTGTAGTCCAACRTCTTGCTCAAAGCTGGGACAGCACTGAATTCAGACTAGATTGCTCAGGGCTTTGTCTAGTCAGGTCTCAAAAACCTTCCAGAGATTGTTCAACTTCTCTGGGCTCCTGTTTCAATCCTTAATTATACTCAAGGTGAGTATATCGAGTATATCCAGTCCAGACTGTTGTATCTCATCCTCCCACCACGTACCTCAACAAAGAGCATGGCTGTATTCTCTGTAAGACCTGCCTAGGTACTTGTTGGCTTCTGTAGGTCCCCCTAAGCCTTCTCCTTTCCAGGGTAAACTAACACAGTCTCTCCTCACAGCTTGTATGCTCTGGCCCCTGACCATCTTGGTSGTCTCAGCTGGACTTGCTCAAGCTGATCAGCATCTTTCTTGTATTAGAGGGCCCCAAAATTAGAGGCAGCATTCCAGCTGTGGCCTAATGAGTGCCGAGTAAAGGGGATTAATTGCTTCCCTTGATCTACTGGCTTATGCCCTTGTTGCTACAGCCCTGGATCCTGGTAGCCTTCACTCCTGCTGTGGCTCACTGTCCACCTGGAGCCCAGGTCCCTGTGCAGCATTTTTACAGGTGTGGTCCTAGACAACAGTTTGCAGAACACTGTGGTTTTTACTAAGAAAGGCAAACACTGCATTAATATCTCATAACTTTGACTCGTGTCTGCTCTTTTGCCAAAAAGTGAACCACCACCTGCTATTAATTAAAAAGAGCCTTCTCCAGCTAGTGGCTAAGACTGAACTGGGGCGTATGCATCTTCTGTTTAAGCAGAAGTTTTAGGCATTCATGTGACTCTCCTGGCATCCTGTTTCTTTTAAAGGCCAAATTCAACCCTTTCTCTTGACTCCCACAGGCTTTGAGCTGTGCCTAAAACATTTCCTTTCAGTCAAAAGCTGTCCAACTTCTGCTTTCTAGACTGCCCGCACATGCACTGAAAGAGCCGTGTGGAAGCATTAGAGTGAATTAGAATGAATTAGAGGAGCCAGGTTTTATAAAGGCTGGAGGAAATGCAATGTAAATGACAGTGACAGAGAGGAACTGCCAGTTCCTTCAAGCGGAAATCTTGTTTACGTCTCTGTGCGTGCTTTTTTCTTCACAGAACTTACTGCCTCTATGCCCTTCCTCACATCTCCTTGCTATCTTTGTGTAGAAAGTCACTTGTCTTCAATTGTGGACTATATTTATCTTCATCCAAGTCATCTTTCTCAGTTAATACCAAGTTTTTCACTGCTGACATTGGTGGGACCCTTCCCTCTGTCCTCTCCCATTCCCAACCTGCACAGCCTTTCTTACCAAGCCAGACCTCRAATTCCAGGCACCACCTCTCTATCCCATCGGGCACAGTTTCGTTCTCTGTGCCTCCCTCACCCCTTCCATCATATGTCCTCCTCTCCATTTTGGCTCATTGTTCTGGCTGGTTTTTGTTGCATGTTAGAGCTGGTGCTTTAATCCTCAGGCTGAGCCTTCTGCTGTCCTGTCCCCAGCTGTGGCTGCGTGAGGAATTGCCCGGCTCTGCGCAGCCGGAGCAGTGGTTGTAGGGAAGTCCCAGGCAGGTCCCACAGAGCAGCSTTTCCATGTCTGACTGAGAAAGGTTCCTGCGTCTGACTCCCAGGTGCTCAGGCTAGAGCACAGTTGCTGTAGGGCRATGAGGGAAAAAAGGAAGAATCCTGCTGTTCCACGCTGACCAGCGGCTGCCTGGTGCATGCAAGCTGCAACTGTTGGAAAGTCCCAAACCTGACTGAYCCACAGCCTAGAAACAATAAGACTCATCTCCATCTAGTTCTGCTGAACTTCAAGGCCTTGGTCCATATGTACAATTTCCAAGTAAAACATTGGAAATACTTCTTTTTTTTTTTTTTTCCCCCAAAATAATGCCTTTTCTCTGATCCCCATTCTTTCTTTTCTTTTATAAGTTGGTATTTTATTTTGCTCTGGTTGATATTTGGTTGTATGTCACTGTTGCACTTTCTCTCTGGTCTGCATGGTGTCGAACACTTTTATACTCGAGATTATTCTGTGTGTGGAAATGTTCTATCGGCCATCCCGTCACGTGTGATATGGCAGCTACCCAATGTCTTTTTTCCTAGCCTTAGTTCTTTAAGCCTTTTTGTTTTTGCTAAAGCAACACAGAATTATTGCTATTGTTTTCAGTTCCTAAGTAAACGTTGAATGGATCATTTGCAGGGCATCTCTGCACAAGGGCTGAAACTGGTGCAGCCTAATGCAACCTATTACCCTTCCCCTCCCAAAGCAGTATCCAAAGGAGAAGAAAAAAGGTGTCACTTAGACCCTTGGCTTTTTAAACAACTTTCTGCTAGAGCTTTGAGGTCCAGCTGTTTTCTAGCACTTACCTTTTCTTAATATAATTAGAAGTTTATACACAGGTTTACTTCACAAAACCAAACCCCAAATCTTCACACAAAGGCAGCCCAGGATTGGCAGACATACTGCTGCCTGCAGTAGCCAAGCTTTTAATTGATTAATCTTCTGACAGTGCTGCAATGAGAACTGAACCTTTTAAATAGTGCCTTACTACTTTCAAAGTACTCTAAAGCACTTTCTAAAAAAGCTGGGAGTCGATACTGCTTGGCATTGYGGCTGTAGGCAAAACCAACAGCTCTTACTCTGTCAGCAGCTGTTCAAATGCCACAACAAATGGCAGAACTTGGGTCTTTTTTCAGAGGAAGTATCCTCTGGCTAGGCCACCAGCACACTCTCCTTTTTTTTTTTTGGTTTTGGTTTCRTTTTTTTTTCTTTTTTCCTCAAAGTATGCAGCAAAATTTTGCTGCAGCCATTCTGTTTGTAGAGCTTTCTTATTCTGAAAGCACTTGAAACCGTCGCAGTGCCTCTCTGAGCAGGGCAGTTGTTTGGGATTGCCCCTAGTGCCTCCTTTGGGGCATGCCCCAAATTACAGAGGGGAATGCCACTATTATCCTGCCCCTTCTAAGTGTGGCCTTCATTAGGATAAAGCTTAATTTCAGTCTGACTGATGGCTTGTGCGGCACTTCAGATAGGTGATAGGTTTGACTTCATTGCTGGGAGCATTGCAGCCCGTTTTGGTTCACAGGGGGCAACAGCACAGTGCATCCTCTGCTGCGGCCTGCCTGGGTGCTTGCAGCACTCCTGGAAGTCACCTTTTCTCCATTCATCTTAAATACTCTGGGACTGTGAAGGCACTGGTAGATAGGACTAGACCAGGTGTAATTTGCACCATGTTCTGTATAATATTTGTAAAATGTACCCCAGGTATTTGAASCCTCCCATAAGCTAATGTGCTGATGGCTACCTGCCTTGCAGCAAATCTGGATGTGGGAGGAAGAAGTCCTGGGGAGGTGCCAGCACAGAGGTGCCACCACTACGGAAACCTCCTCTCGCACTGACCCACAGCACATGCTGGTTTGCAGAGCCACAGCAGGATAGCGAGATCCGTGGGTGCACAGTTAACACCTCGTCCCTTGAGACATGGGTTATGGGTTTGTCTTCAAGCACRGGGAGGCATCTGACCCTGTGTTGTGGTTTAACCCCCATCAGCAACCAAGCACCACACAGCCRCTCGCTCTCCCTCCCCGTCCAGTGGGATGGAGGAGAGAATCRGAAGGGCAAAAGTAAGAARACTCATGGCTTGAGATAAGAACAGTTTAATGATTGAAATAAAATAATAATAACAATAAKAATAAAATTTGTAATGAAAAGGAAAACAACAAAATGAGAGAGAGAAACAAAATCCAGGAAAAACAAGTGATGCAACCACTCGCCACCYGCTGACCGATGCCCAGCCAGTCCCCGAGCAGCAATCGCTGCCCCCTGGCCAACTCCCCCCAGTTCATATACTGAGCATGATGTCATAGGTGGGTGTTGGTCTCTTCATCCAAGTAACAAGCGATAGGACAAGAGGAAATGGCCTCAAGTTGCACCAGRGGAGGTTTGGATTGGACATAGGAAAAACTTGTTCACCGAAAGGGTTGTCAAGCACTGGAACAGGCTGCCCAGGGAAGTGGTGGAGCCACCATCACTGGAGGCATTCAAAAAACGTGTAGACATGGCACTTCGGGACATGGTTTAGTGGGCRTGGTGGTGTTGGGTTGACAGTTGGACTTGATGATCTTAGAGGTCCTTTCCAACCTTAATGATTCTATGATTCTATATGGTATGGAATATCCCTTTGGCCAGTCTGGGTCAGCTGTCCTGGCTATGCTCCCTCCCAGCTTCTTGTGCGCCTCCTCGCTGGCAGAGCATGGGAAGCTGAAAAGTCCTTGACTTAGTATAAGCACTGCTTAGCAACAACTAAAACATCAGTGTGTTATCACATTGTTCTCATGCTAAATCCAAAACACAGCACTATACCAGCTATTAGGAGGAAAATTAACTTTGTCCCAGCCGAAACCAGGTCACCCTGCCTAAGCCTTTTGCTGTGTTTGGGCAGCTGCTGGAGATGTTTGGGGTTGTCAGTCTCCCTCCAAAGGCTTTCTGGTGGTGGGGTGGCTGTTGGACGTGGGAGCTGTAACCCTGTCTCTGCTATCAAGTCAGTGTGTAGCCTTGGGGAAARCTGTTTAATCTCAGCTTGATCTCCTCTGAAGATCTGACCTTATTTCCCTACTGTATAATTTTTACAGCCACATGAGGATTGAAGATTAGTTAATGTCTGTGAAGTGCTTTGTGTTATTTAAGGGTGAAGTATTATTGTAATTCTCTAGGGAAGTGTCACCGTGTTTAATGTGTGTACTGGCATCTGTCCTTCCTCGAAACTTATAACGTATAAATTCTGTTTCAGATCCTTTGATTTCCATATCTTCATTATTCATTTTGCTCTAGTTTGGAACACATTTTTGATTTTATTTGAATTAGAAACATACCTTCTATATGGCAATAGTATGTAAAGTTAATTTCAGCTTTTGGATATGTTACTAGTTTCAGCAGTATTTCTGGGAAATACTACCATAACCACTCCAGTCTATAGAACTGAGGGACYGCTCTAATTCCTGTGCGTAATTTTCACTGCATGTGCTTTTCTAGAATGACTATATCTTTTACATTTATTTTCGTCCTGATACATCTGCACAGTACTTACAGAGGGAAACTGTAATGACTCTCAGCAGYGAAGAGGATGCTCAGAAGGATGCTTACTTTTGTTCCCCATATTGGCTAAGGAAATACTCAGAAAAACATACACACATGCACACATGCAATGTTTCTTTGGAGAGCTAGCCATTACAATGTGAGATGGAAAGCTGGTATTCTTGCCTCTGCCTCTAAGATAAACTGCTTTATGTATTTTGACTTCAAGTTTTCTGTCTTYTTCCGTGAAGAATTCATCCCGTGACTTTTGCTGTGCTTTTTATCCCTTTATTTCTTGCTCCTTCCTATCTCTAATGCTGTCATCAACTGTTGTTTAGTGGAAAGCTGGCAAATATGTGAACTAATCATCTTTCCTTCTGTCTGAAGTTTTCTCTCCAGGGATCTTTAGAAGGCAATTTCTTTTCTCTAAAGGTGGCAGAAATCACATAGCCTTCATTTTGCTGATTCCRTGCAAGGCCATTTGGTATTTTTAAAGCTCTCCCACTTCTTGTTAATAATCTGTCCTACCCTTCAAATGCATATTCTGTGCATATCCATGCCAATGACTTATTATACATCTTACTTTCAGAAGAAACCCTGTAGTTGCTGCCAAATATGTGGCCCTTTAGAYGGTTCAGGAATCCTGAGGCAATGGCTGGGCAAATTTCTCCGTAGTCCAAGGCGACCCTTGCTAGGGGCCAGAGCAGAAGGGACAGCAGGGGACAAAGCCAGACACGCTTCCCCCCTGGGATGTGTAGGGGAAGGGTGGGATTAGCCTGGTAGTACAACCAGCAGCACCTGAGTTTTGTTAGGGTTGCTGGAGGGCACRGGAGCTGTGCCTGGGCGCAGTGGTGTTTTCCCATCTGCTGCCTGCAGGCTATTGTGAAAGGCCCCCAAGGGAAGAATTTTAAGTTCTCCATTTGCTCTTGCTCTTTTGGCCTTGGCACCAACACAGGGACTGTATTTGGCGTGAAAACTGCTTTTCTACACTGCAGCTTGTCACATAAATGGTGGCTTTAGGTCTAGAATGGATTAAATATGACTCCACTCCAGCCCCTGTATATTGTGTTTATAGATAACTATTTCTTGATCCATATGGGAATTGCTTTCCATTTTTAGCATCTATATGGAAATCCACACTATATATAAATAAGTAGCCTTTRTAAGGACCTGAAACTTCTTCCTATAAGCTTTGCTGACACATTTATAGAAGTGTGTGGGGGCGTACAATAACACAAAAATCCAATATTCAGCATCCTGAAGACCTGCCTTCTGACACAAAGTGCACTCATTCTCACACAGGCCAATTTTTTTAATCTGCCAATATACTTTTGAATACTTTGGGGAGGTCTGGAATGACCTAGCAATCTAGATAACTGCCTCATGATTAAAAGTAACGGGAAGGCAGATGCCAGCCATTACAGAAGTGTCAATAGAGAAGCATTTGTCTGTATTGCTCACTCTGAAGTTAATGTACACAGACAAAATTATTGCTTAATTTCATCTGGTAGTGTTGAGAGTAAAACTTGTGTCGGGGGCAGGRGGGAGGCTTTCCAGTGCTGTCCGTGTGAGATCTGTGCCAGTCCTTCTTACCTGTCTCCTCTTCGGGAAGGCTGCTGACGAGCTGGCGAGGGGGTTTTGCAGTTACACGGGAGCTGAGGCATGCTGGGCTCTGAATTCAGCGTTAATTTTTGCATTGTAGAAGTGCCTGGGAGCTCTCCCGAGTCCAGGGYCCTCTGCAGTAGAAGCAGGCAATGAAAAGGCCATGTGTGTCCCACGCAGTTTAGTCTCAGAGTAAGAGAGGGCCAACAAATACAAGACCGTGCTCAAGGCCGGCAGGGAGAAGCGAGCGATCACATCGTCCAGCGGTGCCTCAGCACCAGCCGAGCCTCTGCCAGTGCGTCATCTATCTGTCACAGCATGGACTCTGTGCTGACACTGGAGAAGGGATGACTTTCAATRCTACTATTTCTCCAGGGCTGTCTCAAGACTGGTGAAGACAGCTCTTTCATAGCTATACCTCCCCAGTATAAGTATTACTGCAAACAGTGGCTTGCACTTGGTCAGCCTTCTGAAAACCATTGCCCATGCTCTCATKTGTAAAAGGAATGAACTATAACTTTGTATAACTCCTAAACTTGCTTTTTTGCATAGTTAGATAAAATATAAATATCCTGAGATAAAAATGAGTGTTTTGGTGTAATCAGTTTCCATAAATATTTCATTGGTGTAATTACCTGCTGCTTTAAATTATTTTCTTGCTTGGCTTGTGCCTGATAAAAATACGAAAACTAATTCATTTCTGGAGTGTCAGTTTGAAATAAGTGTGTGGATGTATTTGTAAAACATATTAAAAGAAAGAGGGGAAAAAATAAAGTCATGCAGGAAACAAACATCCAATCATTTTCAGCAACATGAGATGAAATTGAAAAATGCCCTTCCAAATTTGTGAAAATCTCAGCAGTTTACTTGATTAAAAAGGTATTTTGAAATGTATGTTGTTGGAACATATAGAAAGAGAACAAATCAGGTCTGAATACCTTTCCCTTTTTTTTCCCCTTTCTCAGTTTAAAGATTTGTGCTAGAGAGCTGATACGTAATACTGCAGCAGGTCTGAAAAATCTCTCTTAAACCTCTGTAAAAATTGCTGTGAATCTTTTGGATTTAGGGATTTATAGATTTTTTTTATTTATTTTTTACATTTTGTTTTTGCTTTTTTTCCTATCAGCTAATTTTCTTTATTTTTTCAGTAAATGATAGAGCATGCCATAAAGTCAAGATTTTTCTTGATGATTTTAATGACATAAACTACATCAGAGAGATTTCTTCAGAGTGTTTTGCCTCTATCTGGAGGACTGGACTGAACTGCAGCATGTATTGGAGTTCTTCATCCTTTGTCCAATTTTTTGAGGTCTTTTCCCCTTTAATTAGGCTATCTTTTTTGTTCTTACATCCACACCAAAAAACCAGCTGATGTCAGCAGTCTCAGATCACCATGGAGATCTTCCTAAAGTAAAATCTGATATTAGTTACTATTGGGCAGTAACAAGGCATTATGGATCAACAAAAGCCAGTTCCCCGAAATCCCAAAATCTTCTTGGGTGTTTCATACCTCAGAAAGAATCTGCAAGTTCATGGCCCGATCCCTGATAAAACCCAACCCTGCAGCTCCCTCTGGAATTGTACGGGTCTGTTTTCCCAGGATGCCCGTGCCTGCACTCTGGGAATAAGTAAGCCGTTGCAGAGGATGAAGCGATGTATCCTGCATGAGTACATTGCTTATTAAACTTGCATGAAAACGAGAGGTTCTTATGTTGTAAAGGCAGCAAAGAGAGGCTGGGTGTATTAACTTTGAATTTCACCAGGGTGATCTTGGCACTAAGAGCAAATACTGCCGTGTGATGAAAGAATAATTGACACAAAAAATGCATATATTTGGGTCTAAATGCAGGCTGCTGCAATGAGTGGTTATTTGCTTACATTGAGCAGCGTTGCTTTGTACTTCAAGGCTCTCTAACGCAAGTACCCAGTGGGTGGCAGTGTACTAGCTTTGGATGAGGCATGTTCTTTTTTTTTTTTTTTTTTTTTTTTAATTCTCCAGCTAGTTTCCATGGTGATGACTGCAGCTTTGATGCCTGTGCAAAAGTGGAGAGGGAAAGAGAAATAAGAGGGCGATATTGTATTAAACTAGGAGTTGAGTAACCCATGGAAGTCACAGTGGTCACAGCAAACAGCAAGTTATGCCAATGAGAAAGTAGTAGACACAGAAATCATGGATGCCTGAAGAGTAGCTTCCATCAAGCTGTTTTGATGGAGTGGTCTAAAGGCAGCAATAAACCTGAAGAATTTAGGGGGAAAAAAACAAGGCAAATTTGTCTTGTATTTACATTAGCTGAAGTAGACTCACTGCCGGAGTTTTTAGAAGATTTTTGTAGTATACGGGTAAAGTTGTGATAAAAATAATAACAATACACAGTAAAATTGAACATGGATTCTCCTGCCAGTAATTTAAAGTGATGCATCTAAATAATATTGTGGATTTAAATGCCAGGTCAGAGAAGCATTGTTTTTTATGAACTCATTCAAGTTTTTCATTGAATCAGTTTTATTTTCTGGTAAAAGAAATAGTTGTCAGGCTTGAAATTTGGATTTGCTAAAACTATATCTAAAATTCTCTTTTGCATATATTGCGTCTCCTTTGCAGCAGTAACCTCCAAATTACATAGTAAAGGTCTTGAAATTCATGCACTGCAGTAATTGTCGATACTGTTGACTTTGCACTGTAATCATTTGTGACTGCTATGAGACGTGGCTGAATTTCATGCCCACAGTCTACAGCTTATCAGCGTAGATTGATCTAGGTCTATTTTGTGTAAAAGCTGCTGATCAAGGGGTGCTACAGGTCTGTCTGTTTCTCAGACCTGCCTCTTCCTCGCTGCTTCAGTTCGATCAACTTGTCCCACTTAGCTTCAGCAGAGTCTGTCAGATGGAGAGCGGTCTGCCGGCTCTTGCGAGGGGGCAGAAGCTAAAGTCCCAACACACACTGCACCATCTGGAACCACGCTATTTGCTTGAAATGTAACTGTGTATCAAAGTTTTGGTTTGGTTTCTTTAAGAAGAAAAAAAAGGGAGGGATGTTCAGAGAGGTGCTTTACCAGTGCAGCTTGTGGGATTCTGCATATGGATCACAGTGATCTTTCTCTAAGGTTCCCTAGGCTTCCAGCAAAACTGCATCCCCAGTTCATCATTGGTCAGTCCATTTTTTCCCAATTTTTCTGTCTCCCTCCATCATCTCTCATCACCTTTGCCCTCACGCTCCTTGACCAGCATGCAGACACCAGCAGAAGTCTCCCTACGTGCAATTTGATCCTGTCTTACTGAGGATCTCACCAGCCCCTGAAGCGATTCTTCCCTGATATTGCTAAGCTCACCTTCAGACTCCTGCCTTCCACAGCGGATCTGCAACATGTCTGTGTTTCCTCCAAATCATGCTCAATATGCAACCTCAGGTGGTACAGCGGGAAGATGTGCGCATACCTCACTTCTGTGGTGGTTGGATTTAAAGCTTCATGTCTGATGTTGATTATTTGGTTCTGAGGTATAGATACATGTAGTAGGAGTTGCAAAACCTTTGTTGGAAAGAGAGACAGCTTCCTCTTTGCTAGAGGGGCAACATGGATGACAAACCTTGTTTGCAGAAATTGCTCTGTGTGTTAGTGTTTCTCGGTGTTGTGTGGTTTTCTAAAGGATCGAACAGGAGGAAAATCAGCCTTTCTGCAGCTCTGGGTACATGAGTACGCACAGGAGGTATGCTAGAGTCTCAGTACATGGCATGTTTGAGCACGAGATGAAAGGAAAATAACCAAAGAGATAGCTGGATCTTCTTTTTCTTTTCTGTGGTTGCTCTGTCTCTGGATGTGCATTTCTCTCTCATTCTTAATGTGCACACTTCTTTAATGAGAGATGATCAGCCACATTAGTCATATGCTTCCCTCATAGCAGCTCTTCTCTATGAGGGATGTTTGGGCATTGCTGACTGTGACTCTTAAACAAGTGATCTTTATATCAAAGGGTTGCCAGACAAGATTAAATATAATTCCCCTCTGTGTTTAATACAGAGTATCTGAGGATATTTTTCCGCTGTTCAGTTAAGTTACATTTCAGGGACGTGACTTGGTCAAATTGACTTCATGAGCATGAAACCTTCATTGTCATTGTGGAAAATCATTTTATTCAGAGGAGTTGTTTTCTGGACTTATACAGGTTCTTGCAAGCTGTTTGAGGGATGCTAAATATATTGCAGCCAAGGAAAGCTGACAAGGATCGTAGCTGCCAAATTTCTAACAGCAACTTCGTAATTTCATTGCTTTTTCAGCAACAAAGAGAAGAAAAATATTGTTAACTTGGCAAAACCTGTTATTCTGTGTTTCTCAGGATGTGGTGACAATCCTTACTAAAATAACTGATTATAAGTCAGCAAAAGTATAACCTGTTTTCAACAAAAATTAAAGCTATGTAACCCTACCAGTATCTAAAATTAGTGTATGACTTTCCTTGTTGAAATACATCACCCTTCTCCAACCAAATTAGATGGACTGAGACTCAAGACTTGAGGAGGGCTTAATTAAAACATCATCAATGTTGTTCCTACAGAATCAAAATCTGACACTCTGGTTACTGAAATATATTTGAGCCTTAATTTTAAATGACTGACTTTTATTTAAAGGGATCATCACTTAGAAACTTAAACATAGCTTTCTTTTCAGAATTGTTGCCTCACATGCGTTTGCAGATCAAAATAATTCTCACCATTTTATTAGTGCTATGATCCCATTTTCAGGTTACTACAATGCATTTAGAATTTTGGCAAGTTAATGATGCTTACTCTCTTGGCTTTCAAAATGCAGTATTCATAGTTGAACAAAGTCTTTTAGACTTGCAGCATTCATCCTCCCCAGAGGTCTGTGTTTCCCAGAACGCTGAAGACTGATATCAGTTTGGCTCTACCCTGACAAATAAGCCTAAGAAATGCATACCAATCTCAAAGGCTAAGCTTCAACAAGTCATCATCTTTTTCGGTCTTGGCAAGGAACACTTACATCAATAAAAATGTAACATTAAAAATACCAAAAGAGTCCAACAAGTTCAAGCATTTGGTAGTAAAGAAAAAAGAGCTCAGGTGTCCAGGGTTATGATCAAGTTTCCAAACTGGGGACAAGAAATTCATATTATGGTTGTTTGGCCTATCTTGTTTGTTGTATATTTGTGTAAATAGAAGATAGCATAGCAATTGGTGTTTGGTGCAGCTTTTGGCACTCTGTGGTAGAGTTTGGCTGCCTGTAGCTAAACCGGGACTTTGCATAACATGTACATGCTGTGCAAGGGAGTGTTGAGAAAGACTTCTGTAAGATTTTTGGTGAGTCAAATGCATGAAAAAGAATATGCATTAAATGATAGAAAATATTTGATTTTCAGAAGGCTGCAGTGAATTACAAATAAGCTTAAGTTTGCATATTTTAAGATTTAAGGAGAACTTGTCTCAGTTTTTGATCTTCTTCCTGAATTGAGACTGCCCTGTGCATGTTTTTATAGCAGGTGGTGAGAGYCTGCCTTTTCTAGGAGCTTTGAAACCAATTTTGTTATTTTAACTAACTCAGCTTCCTTGAAATTGTAGGAGCCTCATCCTGACCCTGCTTTTGACCTTTCCATGTTCTTCATCTGGCACACTGTAGGATGATAGAACAGCCCAGGTTGGAAGGGACCTCGAAAGATCATCTGGTCAAACCTTTCATGGGAAAGGGAGCCTAGCTGAGATGATCTAGTACCCTGTCCTATTGTATCTTGAAAACCTCCAGTGATGGGGACTCTGCCGTGTCCCTGGGGAGGGTGTTCCAGTGAATGATTGTTCTCACTGTAAAAATTTTTTCTTATATTGAGATGAAGCTTCTCGCGGAGCAACTTGTATGCATATTGTCCCTTGTCTTCTCCATCTGGCTCCTTGTGAAGAGAGAACAGCTGTCCTCCCTGTAGCCGCCCTTTCAGTACTGGAATACTGTGATGAGGTCCCCCCCGAACCTCCTCTTCTCCAGGGAGAAGAGACCTAACTCCTTCAGCCCTGTGCCACTAAGTGTGTGACATTTATTAGAGGTTTTGCTGTGGTGAGTAATAGTGGAGGGAGGACATATTTTTTGTGGGCTTTTGCAGGAAAAATGCTTTATTTCATGGTTACTTGCAATTTCAGGAGACTGGATTTGACGTAGATGGTGGCCTTCACCATGATGTTGCTCAAATGATTATATGGAGATGCGACTGTCTTGACTTGCTTGTGGGAAGTCACAGGCTGTGGGATCACAGTTGTGGGATCACAAGTGTTATTTTCTACCAGTTCTGTAATTACCTCGGTATATTCTGTGTCTGCAATCTGAAATCACATATTCAAAATAAATCAAACACATTTGAAGTCACTTCTATCTTTGTGACGTGGTTAGGGCTATTGTATGAGCTGTGCCAATGTAGTGATTATAATAGAAAGACTTTAAGAAAATAATGACTGTGCCGTATCCTAGGAGTGAATGGCTGAAACTTGAAAGTCAAGTTAAGAATGCCTTATAAAACTGCTCTCGGTTCGCCTCTCACTCAAACGTGAGTAAATTAGGTGTAGTGCCACTCAAGTCAGTGGTTCAGAAGGAATGTAAATTATAGGAGCATGTGGTCCAATATTTCAGGAGATGCCAGTTTAAGGAGTTCAGCTAATTGGCATAGTTTCAGATTCAGATCTCTGAATGTCACTTAAGATTCTTTCATGTTTTGGATATAACACTTCCCAGTCACTTGCAATTTAAGCAGAACTCCTAGGCACAGACTACTTGGCCAAAATGACCTATCCATGACTTTTAGAAAATTCAAAAGGTCAAATCTTCCGTGTTAGCTGTAAATGTCAGCATTGAATCTACTTGATTTTCTGCAATAAAAGCACGGGCGAATGTAAATGAAATGCGCATCAGAGCAGGTTTCTCAGTTTACTGGCCAGATTAAAGACTGCAAGAAATTTCGAGTAACTCTTGGTCAGTAAGGATTTTCTCCCCTTGTAGTCTGAATAAAAGTTTCTCTCCAGGGAGGCATGCTGCCACTTTGACGGCTGCACTTATAAATTTTTTTACCAAGCATTGGTCTTATTTTTTTGTGTGGCATCAGCTTGAAGCCACCCAAACAATGGATCGGCGATGGTACTGAAGACCAGCTATGTAACAACTGAGCTGGCTATTTTAGTCCCCACAAGCCTCCTAACCGCAAGTGAAAAAGCACAAACCATGCCTATGTTCATGTCCTGGCTATGCATGCAAGCAACAGATTTCCTCGTGGCTTTTACATTAATGTGCTCTAAACTGCTAAGTCAGAGCTCTTAGTTTCCCCTTGAGCTGGCAGCGCAGGTCAGCTCCCTTTAATCCACACATTAAGCACACATTTTAAAGTGTGTTGTTTTTGGAAAGTTGTTTAGCAACTTCCCTTTCGAATCCAGACAGAGAGGTCTCTTTCCAGAATTGATGGCCTGTACTCGAGTGAACCGCTCTGTCTCTGGGCTTTGTAAAATACTAAGTCTGTGAGTTCAGGGATCACCTTTCTAAATGGGGCCTCATAAAAGGCAAGGTGAAAGGAAGGGCAGCTTGAAGGGGAAAAAAAAATAGATGAACCTCGAGAGTTTGGTTTGGCAAGAAACAGCGCAAGTTCGTTGTGCTTTAAAAACTTTTACTGGACTCTCCCCCATTTTAATTATACCTTCTTTTTATTACTTTCATCATGTATTAATATATAAAGCATATGGATGTGGCACTATACAAGTGTGACTTAGTTCCTCAAGCCTTAATTTCTCACATGCATCCAACCAGAGGCATCAGAGGAGCGATGTCCTTGTGGCTTTCCTCACCTCGGCCTGCCAGGCTTATGGTGGGACCCAGCATGGATGGCTCCATACTCACCATACAGGGTGCAGGATTAACAGAGCAAAACCACAGCTTTACTGTCCTGAATACTTACAGTCAATGTGATTACCCAGCCAACACTCACACCGCTCCCTATGTCTTATGCCATATGCAGAAGGGATGCCCTTCTTATGGGCTGGGGGTGGCAGCTGGGTAGAGCGTGTGCCAGCAGTTGTGGTGGCCTTCGTGGTCCATTGTGGGGACCAACACAGTGTTTTTTTGTCTCATCTAGGTTAGAAAGTTGAGTTGTGCTGTAAGGACTTACCTTGGCCATTGCTTATAATCCTTCCAAAGCTACTGCACTTGCTGTATGCTGGTGGTCATCCTTTTTCACTTGTGACCCATATAATTATGATTGCAGCAGGATTTGCTGCTGTATGTCATTACTGTTTCCTATGTGAACATTTCTAAGTGAGGCAGTTTATTTCATTTTAAATGTCTGGAAAAAATGACTTGGTTTCTTCAGTATTTCAGTAGACCATCTGAGTTGTTAGCATTCTTTGAAGGCCTTTCTTATTGGGGTCAGCAATTGCTAGAAACAAGTTTTATACTCTCTTAGGAAATAAACATTTTGGATATTTCATATAAAGGCTTCCTATATTTGCAGTTAAAAAAAAATAATCTTATGCAGGCAAGGCAAATGCTAAGACATTTTGCTTGCAGTCTGCTGATGGCTTTTGCAAACATTAAAAGTATTGCTGTTTCCACTTGATTGATCAAGTGAGTTGTGATGAAATTTAATTTTGCTATGTCATTTAAAATAATCTAGTAGAGTCAGAATACCTATTATGATGCAGCCCTATTGCGCATATTTTTGTGCTTTTGAATATGTGCATAATCTCAGAGACTCATTTTTAGTGCTGAGAAGCTGGTGCTTAACTGTGGACAGTACTTGGAAGGGTGCATCTACAATATTCATGGCATGCACCATTTATTTCCTTTCTAACCAGTCATTTTTCAAGGCCTAAATACCTTACCTCCATCCAGTGCAGGCACGTGAAATCAGAACATCCCTTCCAACCTGTCAAATTCATTAAAATAAAGAAAATTTTAATTTGTATCCAGATGTTTGAAGACATACTCAGACACAAAATGTACGTGGGAGAAGACTTGTATAGTTAACTGTGTAATTAATAAGCCAGCAAAATATAATTAGAATCACTTTTGATTCCAGAGGGGGACATTTGGATTAAAATTAAAAGTTTTTTCTCCAAGCCTCACTCATTTCTTGGGACAATGCCCAGTGTTTGATTTTAAAATTCAGTGTTATCCTTGCATTGCAGTTATGTCAGACTTACTTTTTTCAATATATAGGTGAATGAGAAAAACACCAAAATAAATATAGCATTACTCCTTTCAACGTGAGTAGCTAGACAAAATTCAGGGTCTTGTAACTTATCACAGCCATGAGAACAAATTGCTGATGGAGTCGGATGTATTTTATTGTAATTCAGCTTATTTGCAAGTGTGTTCCAAGTTCTGCTTTCTGGATGCGTTTTTACCTCTGTTAATCACAGGAACTCATTAAAATTATTTTGATAACTAAAGTTAGGGGTTCTAGAAGTGAAATCTTGGATTATCCAATCCCTGGCAATCAGATTAATTTTAAAATTTCTTAGCTTGTTCTACAAGTTCAAAAACATGCTGTCTTGATTTTGGAGGAAGGGAAGGTACTTTAGCAATACTGTGTTCATGCCAGCCATAATAGTTAATCACTGCCAGTTAATGAGAGCTGTCCAAAGGAGAGAGATGGGGAATTGGGGAATTCGTGTCCTGCCAGGCATGTTGCAATTGCACTGCTCCTTCCACCCAGGCCAGCTATTGAACCACACTGTACATTAAATGAGGTATTGGCCATCTGTTGATGTTAGCAAATCTGAGGAACTTGCTCTGAATCTAAACGTGAAGGAAATACCCTTGCACTGAATTTTGAGGCTTAGCTACATGATTTCCTTGAAGTCAGATACCAAAAAACAACCCTGAAGTCGTCTTCATTTAGGAGTGAAAGCTTTATGTTGAGCCAAATGGATCAATCTAGCCATTCCAGCAAAATGTCTCCCTCACATCTGGATCATGAATAACAGGGACTTTATTAGCCACTCCTTTTCCCCTGAACCAGCCAAATTTTCATTCCTAGTAAGAAGGCACTATTGAACTCTTTAGAGGAACCCACATAAAAGGTCTGGGAAGTGTCAGCTAACAGTGATGTTTGCTTGTCGCTTCCTTCCTCCTTACTTTCTCCATCTCCAGCTGGAGGTCCTGGCCAGACAGGTTAATAATCAACACAGGTCTTCACTTTTCCAGCTTCTTATAGTGGTGTTTCAATGTCTTATTACTGTACAGTGACCACCAAATTCTCCTAACTTCCTTGGTCTGGGCTTTTCAGTGGGAGAGCTTACAGGGCTGGAGCAAAGGCTGCTGGAAATGGCACAACTCCACACAGTTATTGCTGGGGTGCCTGGAGTGGGTTGTGCTGAAGCACTGGGGATCTCTTCATACTCTTGCTTGTTTTGCTGCAGATCTGCTGTCAACAATTAAGCTTTCTATAGGGAGCCACAACCCTGCCTATATTGATTTTTCTAAACCGTTGCTCTGTTTTAGTGCCCTTTAAGGGACTATATGTCTTTTTAATTAAAAATAAAATAAATATCAAATGAGTGATGAGGGGTGCAGTGGGCAGAAAACCAACTGCGTATTGACTTTTTGTTCTGGAGGTGGATTCATAGAAACAGCTTACGAGGAAGTCCAGGACATGAAAGTGTTTTACCCTTACTGGTTATCTCATATGGTGACCTCGTGGGAAACATACTGGCATGGCTTAGAAATACAGCTGATATCTTACTTTAAACTCTGGGAAATTCAAGAAGTTAAATTTACATGACAGATTTTTTTTAAAGGTCTCAAGACAGTCTTCATTGATACTGTGGTTTCATCCCTGAAATTTCCACACTTCCACTGTTACGCATTTGGCTGCATGCTCATGGCTTGTGATCTTCCATCTCGCCAGTATGATATGTGTACTGCCAGTCAGGGGATTATGTGTTTAAGGCACTGGAATGGAGGGCATGATACTGGCATGAGATATGTTCTTAGGGAAGCTTTGTGATGATAGGGTTGAGTGTTTATGGCTAAGAATCAGGGGGAAGGCCAACATGGCAGATATCATGGTGGGAGTCTTTATAGACCACCCAACCAGGATGAAGAGGCAGACAAAATATTCTATAAGCAGCTGGGAGAAGTCACACAACCACTAGCCCTTGTTCTCATGGGGGACTTCAACTTACCAGATGTCTGCTGGAAATGCAATACAGCAGAGAGGAAATAGTCCAGGAGGTTCCTGGAGTGTGTGGAAGAGACCCTCCCCAGACACAGCTGGTGAGGGAGCCAACTAGGGAAGGCGCCCCACTGGACTTGTTGCTTGTGAACAGAGAAGGACTTGTGGGTGATGTGGCAGCTGGAGGCTGTCTCGGGCATAGCAATCATGAAATGATGGAGTTTTTGATTCTTGGAGAAGTGAGGAGGGGGGTCAGTAGAACTGCTACCTTGGACTTCTGGAGGGCAGACTTTGGCCTGTTTAGGAGCCAACTCTGGTTGAGAGAGTCCCTTGGGAGGCAGTCCTGAAGGGCAAAGGAGTCCAGGAAGGCTGGACATTCTTCAAGAAGGAAATCTTAAAAGCTCAGGAGCAGGCCGTCCCCATGTGCCAAAATATGAGCCAGCGGGGAGGAAGACCGGCCTGGCTGAACAGCGCTTTGGCTGGAACTCAGGAAAAAAAGCAGAGTTTATGACCTTTGGAAGAAGGTACAGGCAACTCAGGAGGACTACAAGGATGTTGTGAGGTTATGCAGGGAGAAAATTAGAAGGGCCAAAGCCCARGTAGAACTTAATCTGGCTACTGCCATAAAAGACAATAAAAAATGTTTCTGTAAATACATTAGCAACAAAAGGAGGGCTAAGGAGAATCTCCATCCTTTATTGGATGTGGGGGGAAACATAGTGAAAAGGCTGAGGAAAAGGCTGAGGTACTTAATGCCTTCTTTGCCTCAGTCTTAATAGTAAGACCAGTTGTTCTCCGGGTACCCAGCCCCCTGAGCTGGAAGACAGGGACAGGGAGCAGAATGAAGCCCCCATAATCCAAGGGGAAATGGTTAGCGACCTGCTACACCACTTAGACACTCACAAGTCTGTGGGATCCACCCAAGGGTACTGAGGGAGCTGGTGGAAGCGCTCACCAAGCCACTTTCCATCCTTTATCAGCAGTCCTGGCTAACCGGGGAGGTCCCAGCTGACTGGAGGTTAGCAAATGTGACGCCCATCTACAAGAAGGGCCGGGAGGAGGATCCGGGGAACTACAGGCCTGTCAGCCTGACCTCGGTGCCAGGGAAGGTTATGGAGCAGATCAYATTGAGTGCCATCAYGCGGCACGTACAGGACAACCAGGTGATCAGGCCCAGTCAGCATGGGTTTATGAAAGGCAGGTCCTGCTTGACTAACCTGATCTTCTTCTATGATGAGGTGACCTGCTTAGTGGATGAGRAARAGGCTGTGGATGTGGTCTGCCTAGACTTTAGTAAAGCCTTTGACACCGTTTCCCACAGCATTCCCCTGGAGAAACTGGCTGTTCATGGCTTGGACAGGCGTACTCTTCACTGGGTAAAAAACTGGCTGGATGGCCRGGCCCAAAGAGTTGTGGTGAATRGAGTTAAATCCAGTTGGCGGCTGGTCACAAGCGGTGTTTCCCAGGGCTCAGTATTGGGGCCAGTTCTGTTTCATATCTTTATCGATGATCTGGATGAGGGGATTGGGTGCACCCTCAGTAAGTTTGCAGACAACACCAAGTTGGGCGGGAGTGTTGATCTGCCTGAGGGTAGGAAGGCTCTGCAGAGGGACCTGGACAGGCTGGATTGATGGGCTGAGGCCAAATGTATCAGGTTCAACAAGACCAAGTGCTGGGTCCTGCACTTGGGTCACAACAACCCCAGGCGATGCTACAGGCTTGGGGAAGAGTGGCTGGAAAGCTGCCCAGCGGAAAAGGACCTGGGGGTGTTGGTCAACAGCTAACTGAACATGAGCTGGCTGTGTGCCCAGGTGGCCAAGAAGGCCAACAGCATCCTGGCCTGTATCAGGAATAGTGTGGCCAGCAGGCCTAGGGAAGTGATTGTCCTCCTGTACTCGGCACTGGTGAGGCCGCACCTCGAATACTGTGTTCAGTTTTGGGGCCCTCACTACAAGAAGGACATTGAGGTGCTGGAGCATGTCCAGAGAAGAGCAGYGAAGCTGGTGAAGGGTCTGGAGAACAAGTCTTATGGAGTAGCCGAGGGAGCTGGGGTTGTTCAGCCTGGAGAAGAGGAGGCTGAGGGGAGACCTTATCGCTTTCTACAACCACCTGAAAGGAGGCTGTAGCGAGGTGGGTGTTGGTCTCTTCTCCCAAGTAACAAGTGATAGGACAAGAGGAAATGGCCTCAAGTTGCACCAGGGGACGTTTAGATTGGATATTAGGAAGAATTTCTTCACCGAAAAGGTTGTCAAGCATTGGAACAGGCTGCCCAGGGAAGTGGTTGAGTCACCATCACTGGAGGTATTTAAAAGACTTGTAGGTGTGGTGCTTAGGGACATGGTTTAGTGGTGGACTTGGCAGTGCTTAGGTTAACGGTTGGACTTGATGATCTTAAGGGCCTTTTCCAACCGAAACGATTCTATAATTCTGTAAGTTCTTTAGTATACTAATACATTACATTTCTGTTAGTATTGTTGTTGTTAGTTTTTAAATCTTTTTCAAAAGAGTACTTAAGAGTATCTTTATGTACTAGCAGATATTTAAAAATACTGGTAGAAAACTGGTGTTTAAATTTATGGCACATTAGGAAGCTGTTCCAAGTTAGAAGTATATGCACAGACAGATACCATAGGATGTCTACTATGCAATTAGTTCACAACTATCTTCTAGGTAATTCAGTTGCATAGCAGTAAGATCAGTTGAAGCAAGTGAAGCAAGCTTGCAACAGCACTAAAATGCCAGTTCATAGGTTGATTGTAAAATTTTTGTGCAGGTGTGTCAAACTTCTATTTGCACAAAATAAACCCCAACAACCCACCACCACAAAAATCCTTGGTGGCATTTGTTTGGGGATTTGGAGGCGTGAAGGAGGTGAGTGTGCTGGTTTTGGCTGGGATAGAGTTAATTTTTTTTACAGTAGCTAGTACAGGGCTACAAGAACCAGTGCAAGTGCGGCAGTGACCCGTCCTGAGCTGGCTTTGGTGCCCAGTAACTCCACGCAACACACCACCTCTCCTGTCCTGAGTGACCACTGTAACTGATGGAGCACAAAGTAATGGATTAAATGAACTCAGTGGACATTTTGTGAATATTTATGGACATTTTACAGACATTTCATGGGGGTGGTCCATAGACTAAGGGAATGATATCTGTGTGTTGTATCAAAGGATGGGAAGGGGGGTGGTGGGTAATGAGAATGTATTGGATAGTGTAAGACCTGAGCATGACGTAAATTGTATGGAATAAGGGGCAGAGAATGTGGTGGTTTTGGCTGGGGTAGAGTTAATTTTCTTCATAGTAGCTAGCCTATGTTTTGGATTTGTGCTGAAAAAGTGTTGATAATACAGGGATGTTTTTATTATTGCTGGGCAGTGCTTACACAGTCAAGGCCTTTTCTGCTTCTCACCCCACCCCACCAGTGAGCAGGCTGGGGGTGCACAAGAAGTTGGGAGGGGACACAGCTGGGACAGCTGACCCCAACTGACCCAAGGGACATCCCACACCATATGGTGTCATGCTCAGCATATAGAGCTGGGGGAAGAAGAAGGAAGGGGGACGTTCGGGGTGATGGCGCTTGTCTTCCCAAGTAACCGTTACGTGTGATGGAGCCCTGCTGTCCTGGGGATGGCTGAACACCTGCCTGCCGATGGGAAGGGGTGAATGGATTCCTTGTTTTGCTTTGCTTGCGTGCGTGGCTTTTGCTTTCCCTCTTAAACTGTCTTTATCTCAACCCACGGGTTTTCTCACTTTTACTCTTCTGATTCTCTCCCCCATCCCACCGGGGGGGAGTGAGCGAGCGGGCGGCTGTCTGGGGCTTAGTTGCCAGCTGGGGTTAAACCATGACTGTGAGGAAGAAGAGGGTTTTCTCTGACTCATTCTGCATTCCTTGTGTTTGGTTCATCATGGACACCAGTGAAATAACTGAATGAAAAGGAAAATAAGACCAGCAAATAATCAGTAAATCTTAGTGTGCTCAGGAGAGAGTATCATTATTTCAGACGAGGATATTGAAGGATGTGGAAACACGGTAACTTCCTGGGGATCACCCAGGTGGCCAGGGCAGAGTTTGGAACAAAGGCCTGCTCTGCAGAGGTCCACTCTTACATGCTGCTCACTAGACCACCAAACAAAAGAAAAGGGAAAAGTGGAATTGCACTTTTAACATTTCCATAGTAAGCATTGATTAGAATTGCTCTTATAATTTTATGACAATAAATCTTATTTGACAGTTTTGTTGTATTGTAGTGGGAGGTGGATGGGAAGGAGGATGCAGAAGATTGATTGCTTCATCTAACTAGGCAAGAGCAGGAGACATGAATTTACAGGAAGAATAGTGAAGATGTTTGGACCAACTAAGTTCCTTAGAAAATAATCCCAGAATTTTCATGTGGAAGAACATCTCTGGCCATTTGTAGAAGAAATGAGAAAACTTGCAGGGCGAGCTATGACATTTGCCACACCACAGTGTGCTAATCTGGGCGGTTGGTGTGGTGGTCTGCAGTTAATTAGGCTGTTCTCTGGGCTGGAGATAAATTGCAGAGACAAAGGAAATCTTAATTTCTGTGGTTTAAATAGTGATTTGAAGAACCATGCCTAAAGTGGATCAGTAAAGGAATCTGTTCCAGATAAATAGATAGAGGTGAGCAACAAGGTCCAGGGAAGTACACGTCTCTTTTTCAATGCCCTTAACATCTCGGTGGGCCCGGGCAGACTGAGCATGCTTTGTGTTTTCTGAGAGTGGGTAGTGTTTTCTCTTTGCTGCTCTTCGTTTGGAGGCAGTTTCCTTTAAGGCTGATTTACCAGAGCGACGGTGCATTGATGCACACAGAAGCCTATTTTACAAGGGTGGAAACCAGAAATCTCAGATTACACAGAAAAGGGGAATTTTTTGAAATTCCTTCTGTTCCCACCCCAAAAAATTTTGTAGGATAGGAAGTTTTGTAGTGGTCTATTAATAAAAATTGCCTTTCTAATTCTGGTTCTGGATGTAATTACCGAATTGAGACAGCATTGTTGTCTGTGCTGCATGCAGTCTCCTACTTCTCCACAAGCTTATGGTCCAGTGGATACCAACACAGAGCTGAAGTGAGTATTATATTTTTTTTTTCTTTGTAAACTATGCTGCTGGGCTGTCCACAGCCACATGCAAGCATTTTCTAAGAGGAACATCAAATTATGGATAAAAACCATCCCTTACCACTGGCAACACCAAATGTTGTTGGTTTTTTCTTTGATTGTTACTGCTTTTGTTTTTGCTGTGTCTTGTGGCATTTAATGTTATCATGTACTTTTGCCTTATGAATGCTGGCTTGTGGAGTAGCAGTATTCGTCACGAAATAACAAAGCATGGCCTTCATGGATGTGGTTTTTTGGCAAGACTCTTGGCAGCAGTCTGATCAGGAGCTGGCCTTGCTAAAACTCAGCTTAAGACAGAATATTCTCTTTGAAGCATAGCTACTGTAGCATTTGATATTCAGTGGCTCTGGGCACAGTAGATCTAAAGGATTTCATCCAATATTGATGGTCTTCCAGTAAAATCAGGAGGAAGAAAAATCCTATTTCTTAAAGCTCATATTTTTAACTTTTCTTATTCCCTGATCTTGGTCTGAAAGGTCACAAGTCTGAAGCCTTAGCAGGGTAAAACACAACGTTAAAGATCTATGCGCTGTCTTTTGTAAATGCAAATTAATGTTTTCTGACTTGCAGCCTTATGGATAAAGGAATGAGTCTGTTTCCGAGAGCATTGCTGTATATTGTAAATCAATATAATACTATAGTGTCTGAAAGTTTCTTCAAGGCTGATTTAGATCAGTCTTGTATTGGAGAAGACTGATGTCTTCTTTGTGCTGCTGTGTTTGAATGTGGCTTTGAAAGAGGTAGTCCTGCCTCTCTTTTGGCCACAGAGAAAATGGGTTTGGTTTCCTGACCTGACTGAGAATTACTCTGTTTGGTTTATTGCTGTTGTCTCTTGCACCACTGCTTTGCTATCCCTGCACAGTGGCAAGTGCCAAGGCAAGGAAGGACCACGGGAAGCTGGAAGGGGCAAGGAAAGGGACTGATGCTTTTGGCAGCCGTGCTGTCCAGATCAGCTTAGGCCGGTTGATGTTTCCACCCTCAGGCTGTGTTCACATGTCCACAGAGGGTGAAACTGGTGCTTCTTAAGGAGTTGCTGATCTCCAGGTCAGACCCTGTAACTCCTGCGTGGGGCAGTAGTGCTAGACTGTTGCAAAAGAGACATTGTTTAAGCTGAGCTGATTTATTTTGCATTTTCCAAGAGGCTATAMATTCTTGAGATGCAGCACCTTGCTGAACATACTTCAACCTGTATGAGCAAAAGCAGTTCATAGAGGTGTTGGCAGCATTACCAGTATTTGATGATGCAGARCAGTTGCTTGGGTACCGGGGGCCTTAACCAGCGTTGATGTCTGGTGTGAAGGTCTTGGATGTATGATCTTGGCCCGCAGAGGTACCCTGACACAGCTAACTTTGAARGTGCATTAGTGAGCTGCCTCGTAATCTTTTTCATATGAAATGGCACTAGCTGTGCTGTATGTTTTGTGTGTATCTACATGTTTATCTTTAAACCTATTAGATGGGATCTTGCATGGTGCGTATAGGTAGGCTTTACACTTCTTTCCATGTACAAACTCATCTTGGATATCTGAGATAACAGATTTATAATGAGAAACCACTGAAGCCATTCTTTGGCATTAGAGATTCATTCAGTGTTCATGGCTGAGGCTAATAACAACAAGGTTATAATGTTGCAGTGCAAACAAATATGGAAATAAGGCTAAAGTTTACTTAAAATTCTCATATGCCATGGAGAGAATGAGTAAATGCGATTTCATTTTTGATATTCTTTATTAGTTTTTCATACACAGTGTGGTGTGGAAGCATTTGTATTTCAATTTATTTTATAGAAAAAGCCTTCTTTCATAATCTCTCAGTCAGCTCATTATGAATAGCAACCTCTGATCGCAGAAGGCTATTAATTCTTAATTATCTGCTGGTAATTTACTTGTGCATGAATTTAGCWATTCATTAGGTGATGATTTATTTTTGAGAGAAATATGTAATGAAAAGTTTTAGGATTTGCTTTCTGTCACCCCCCCTTTTGGCTTGCAGTGGAATTAGCTGATTGATTAGATTACAGGATTTATCCAAACCACACTCTGTGTGTGAGAGATTGTAGTTAAGTACATTAAGAAAATCTGAAGCAAGACAGATAAATGAAATGGTGTTTTTGATGGCAGTCTCTGAATTAGGCTAGTGGTTGAGAAATTGGAAGTTAAATTAACAAACACTAGAGGATTGGTCTAATTCAGGGATTTTTTTTTCTTCCAATCTCTCTTGATTTATGGATGCCTAAAAGTTGTTGAGTGGAAATATAAATCCTGCACAGCAAAGGGGCTCAGTAGCAGTGTGCTGGTTTTCTTCTGTACTGTGGGGCTATATGGAGTATGGACTGAAAACTTGGATCTAATGCTGCGTTTCCACACAACAGGGAGGGATGGAAAGCAAGACCTGAACCTCTCACTGCCAATTCAGCTTGACTGTTGTGTGAAGCCATGTCCTGCCATCTTCAGTCATGCTGAATGCAAGCAGGGAAGACCTTAACTTGTTTTGAAAATAGTTTTCTAGATGTAAAGTGTGGGATTTCTCTAAAGCATTCACTTCTGTCCCCGTGCTCCTTCTGTTGGGGATAACATTAGTCTCAATTTTCAAAAAGCACCATAGCTTGCTTTCTCCTATGCCAAGAGCTAAACACTTAATAGTGASTGTCATCTGGCTGACTTGATACTAGTCTTAAAACTTGTGACAGTGGTTCAGCAGCTGAGCTGTGGTAGTTTTCTGGGTATGCAGCTGGAGGTAATTTAATTTACTGTCACTGGCAGTGGATGGGGTATGAAGTTAAACCCAGTTAYTTCCCTTAACAGTTGTCTTTTCACACCTTGTTCTGTGACTTAAAGGCATAACATCACAATTTGTGCTTGAGATACCAGGATACGTTGGGACTTACTGGTTTTCCTAGTGGTTTCACGTGCACCAAATCAGGCCTCTTTGCTGAGCAGTTCAGTGTAGAAGTTAATAAGTCATTAAAAGAGTTAGTTTCTCTTCTAGCTCGAGTTAGATTTAGTGGGCTGTCTGGAAACYGACTGCCGTAATGTGATTTTTGCAGAGCGAGCCAGCTCTGTGTGGTTGCTGCTCTTGACAGCACAGAGCTGAGAGCAGGGGCTGCTTTTTCCTGCTGAATGCCCTGTCCTCGCATGCTAGTTTGCTACTTTTAGCTCTACTTGAAGGAGTGACAGAGTCTATGGCACATTTATCACGTCAGAGATTTTGTTAGTAATTGGCCTCAAGTCTGACAAGATAAATAACTCGGAGGAGGAGGAAGATGTCATTAAATAAGTATCATTCACACTCTTCTGCTGTGCTGGACACAGTGGTCCCTAAGCAGAGCAGAGTGTAACGCATCCTCACTGATGGGTGAAAATGGCAGAAGATGCTGTTTATGCCCCACATAGGGAATACCTAGGGGTCTGCTCCTGGTGGGCCGCAGCTCTGCCTAATTACTGTGGTTTGTACATGACGGGGAATGGAAGGCACCTTCCCGGTTGCAGTTGTCCTTCATGCCACAGCTGGCAGGGCCATGCCCTGGCCACGCTTGTGCAGGTCATCCTTCCGCATTGCCGTGACCGGCCGTAATGCCTGTGGGCAGCAGGGCACAAATGGTTTCTCCAAAGATACCTGAGCCAGGAAGAGGCAGAAACTGAGACCTGAAAAGCATAAGAAAGGCAGATCCAATGTCTCTTAAAGMATCTTCTTTTAAGTGGGGTCTCTTCCATTTTAACAGCGTTTCTGATAGTGGAGCGATAGAGATGTCCTGAGCCTGAGGCAGTTCTGCTGRTCTGTACCTCTTTACGTGTGCTCGGTTGTGTCTTGCACCAAGGTTGGCACGAGACTGGCGAGGGAGGGTAGTGCTGGCAGAGGTTTCTTGGACCATTGCCTATGGTTCGTTTTCTCTCCCRCCAGTGCTGCCAGAAACATTAGCCAGCCCCACTGGTGGCAGCTGCATGCCCCTTAGAGAAGAGTTTCCAGGTGTCTGGACAGAAAGATGGAGCTAAGATGCAGAAATTACGTTTTCAGATAAGCTGTATGCATTCTTCATCAGGTTTTGGACTTTGTCTTAATTGTGTTTAGCCTGTAAAAGAGCTGATGTAGTTTGGGCAATTTGTAACCTCTCTTCTCACACCTAGCTATGGCAGCAGGACGCACAGCAGTGGTCTGACACGATGGGCTGTCTCGACTCTYGGCTTCGTGGTCGGCGGCTGTGGGTGAGGAGCAATGTGAGACGGCAGCCAGGAGCRGGGTCCAGAGGTGCAGGCGCGGCGCTGAGCCCAGCCCTGAGGGAGTTGTGCGCTGGAAGCGCGGCTGGCTTGTTTCTCCCTCCTTGGAGAGGCTGTTTATCAAGATAAATAATGGCCTGCTAGTTTGGGAGAGGGCACTTAATCAGCTATTTCTCCTTAGTTACAGATGTCTTTTCTTCAAAGCCATGTACTCAGCAAAGCACACAGCCAGCGTAGCTGAAATAGCCACAGAACAGCCATCCCAATTGATCACAAGGCTCCCAAACAGAGTGTCATTTGTTGCCGGAGTCTGAGGAGGGTATTCAGTGAAAACCTGATGGCAGTACATTAAAAATTGCAGTTTATCTTTCAAGCATGACTAGGGTTGCACAACATTAGCCCCACATGCGATCTGCAAGCGTAGAACAGTAGCAATTCTGTCTCTCCCATCATTTTCTGGGGGTTGGTAACAGCAAATAGCATATCTTATTTTGACAAAGGAAAGAATTTGACTGTGTATCAGTCTGGAGAACTCTKAATAAAATCATTGAAAAGATCTGGCAATTTTTTCTTCTCTCAGGACTATGTGAAATGTAACTTGATGATTGCTATGCATCTTATGATGAGCATACAGTGAAAAAGTTGGGGGGATTTTAAAGGGGCTTGTCATTTGATTGTTTATAGAGAATTTCTTCAAAGATCTTAAAAAGTTGGGAATGCTTTAAAAAATGTTTAGAAATGGTCAGGTAGGAACCATAGTCCTTAGAGAAGAGAATTTCAGTGGGAGCTCCTGGCATGGTAATCCTGATTTTAAGTCAGATACTGCCCTCTGTATGTCCAGCACTCTTTGGCTGTGTATTTTCCAAGGTAACTAACTCAAAACCCTAGGGATAATGCTGGGCTCTGCTGTTTACAAATGAATTAAGAGAGGTTTTTAAGGATGAGGAAGAAGTCTAAAATTTAGCCTGAGCTACTTTGCATATGTTGGCCTTTGACTTAACAAATCCAAGTTGGGAAAAAATCAAATTTTGTAACAAAGACATAATCTCATCTGAGTTTGAAAAATTCTAGTGGAACATCCTAACTTGCAGTTTAAGGTCTGAAATGTACAGAATGTACCCTGCTTTTACAGGCAAATTAATTTCTACTCTAGTTTCAAACTCAGGGTGATTTACAGTCTGTTTTTGAAGGTGCTTAGCATAGGCCTAAGCAAAGTCTGTAAGCTGACAATGAGCGCTTTCGAGCCCTACAGCTCTGCAAAGCAATAAAGGAGAGAGGTATAAAGTGTATTTTTTCTGAGAAACAGAAATAAATGGTGGAATGAAATATTTCTGTTGATTAATATTTCACTTTGAAAAGGATTAGGAAGAAACTGTGAATTATATATTTTGATTCAATCCACTGCTGCTTAAAATATAATCTTGTTAGAGTTTGCAGATAGCACTTTGCATTTTAGTTTTGTCTTTTTAGTTTTCCAGAACCCAAACTTAATTGTATCCATGTACACATGAACTGTATGTCTCAGTGTTGCATGTTTTTGTATACACCCTTAAATGTTTAACCTTCTTTGTAGCTTATTTGTATATTTGATTTCACTTAAGTTTCTCAGGCMGCTTTAAACTTTCAGCGAGGTGCCACACATCCCTCCAACCAAACGAGCACATAAGCTTCAATCACGGCCAGGCAAAATCAGCAGCATTCCTTACCTTGAAGTTTGCAGATGAAGTTTTTTGTTTGTTGGAAGCATCTGTAGGAGACGGTGGAGCAGAGATCTCAAGCAAATATACCTTCATTTTAGGCAGGGGTGAGGATGGGGAATTAGCTGTTAGTGGTGAAGGCAGCACCGCGGTCTGTCCTGGCCGTGCTTCAGCGCCTAGCAGGGCTGGAGCACGACTGTGCCGAACAGGCGGTGCACCAGCAGTGAGCAGATCTGCCTCTGAAAGCTCACCAGCTCAGACAGGCAGAATCTGGAGGAAATAGTATTATCTCCGTTTTACTAAAGCTGAAGGAGATTAACTGTATACGAGAAGTCTGAGGCAGAACTGACTATCAAATCTAGATGTCCTGGTTCATTTATCCAGTTCCTCTAGCAAAAATTATCCTCTGATAAGGCAAAACGGTAGAGTTGTTCATCCCACTGGCAACAAGACAGCATCCTTCCTTTGGAGGAACTGTGTGTTATCCTCAGTGATCAATAAAGACAGTATAAAACCTTTCTGGTTTAAAATATGCTTAAATGAACCGCTAAAGTTTCTTGGCTTAGAAAGTTACTGCCAGAGACCTTGTGTTAATCACTGTCAGCAGAAAATGGATGGAAGTTGTAACGTGCAATTCAGTGGCAGGTGTAATCACCAGTGGCTAGATGTCCTTTCTTTGAAGCATTTAAATCTTGCATATCTTTTCATTTTACATTAGTGTCACTTGCTTTCCCCAATTCCTAGGGYGTGCAGGTGCAAAACCAGCCATTGTTTTGTCTATCTTATTCAAAGGTTTAGTGGTACTTTATTTAATGTATAATTGATTTAATAATATATGCACTTTAATTTTAAATGGGCAAAATTGCTATTTTTCCCTTGCACGATTTTCATTGGACAAAATATGAGTCGTTGGTAGCATAAGCAAGCCGCTGAAACACCTATTTTCCCCATCTGCAACCTTACAAGAGTAAACATGGAAATGGATGCGTTTCTGGTTGATTGCAATTCCTACAATTCACTGCTGAATGCACACACTCATTAAAAGAAAATTGTTGTTAGTCCACAAGCTACACAGCAGATGAGAAATTAAGCAAAACTGAGGTAAAAGGACTGAACAAACAGTACGTAAAATGAAGATGGGCAGTTTCTTTGTGATTAGAACCAGTTACTCAGAGTGGAGAACTGTTGATTCATAAATCTTGACAAATGTGCTTATGGTTCTAACGTAATTAGAAGCTTCTAAATTGAAAAGAGCTGGTGCCTTTTCAAACAAATGCTGAGGAACATCTTGAATGTTCAAGCTGAGGAAACTTCAGACAGTTGGAATTATTGTGTTTTAAGTTAAAAAAGAAATAGTTAATCATTTGTTTTAATAAGGATCATAAGAAAAAGGACAAACACTGAAATCTGAAAAGAATCCTGGAGGAATATGAAATTCATCTGATTTTACTTAGTTTCTAATTTTGCAGCCCAGAATTTTCCAGTGTGTTTCCAGAGCCTCTTTTTTTAGTAATCCAATTTTCAAACATGTTGAACGTCCTGCAGCTCCTATTGGCTTTGCTGAGAGCCACAATTTTGAAAACTAAAATGTTTTATTAGAGGTAGGAAGAGATCTAAACAGGAGAGAACAGAGACTGCAGTGATCTGCTGAGAAAGGCTGTGGTATTTAAGAAATATCATACTTTTTTGGTGGGGGGCAGGTAAGACAGCAGTTGGATTTGAATAAAGAACACTGATATTTTGCTGTGTAGAACCAAAAAGCCCTTTGAAGGACCTGGTAGCACATGTGACAACCTCAAAGCTTAGTCCTGCAAAGGGCCAGGAAGGGGGTTGGGGTTTGAAATCCATGAGCTGCAGAAGATTCACTTGTAAAAACAGAAGTACTTTTCACTTCATACTTTGGCACATAATATCCTTCTTGCTGGCACTAATGATGTGGAGACATTTTTCTATCAAATGGTTTCTGACAGTTCAATTGCCAAAAATACTCAAGTGGCAGAATGCAACTGCAATTACTAACAGTGTGCTTGCCCCAGAGTCTGTAAATTCTCTCATGAAAGCCTAAAAAGCCCATTCACGTTGTCTAGAAATAGCAGCAATAACCATGGTAATAAGTTCTTCTCTTTGTTGCTGTGGTTCAATTCTTTTCATGGGTAGGCTGCAAAAAGCCATTTGATTTTCCTGTAGCTGCCTCTATTGTAAGGAGATGTTTCTTCTCCAGGAACAACAGCGCTACTGAAAGCCCTGCAGTAGCCTAGTTTCCAGATTCTGAAATTTAGCTGAGGGGAAATTTAGATCCCATTTCAGGCAAGGTTGAACCCAGTTTTGTGTTTGGGTTGTGGTCTGGAGGAGACAATGTGTCCTGAAGAAGGGTGCTAAGGAGGGAGGCACGCTGCTCTGGGGAGCAGCATGGCTGAGAGGACGGGATGCTTGCTAGGGATTCAGGTTCCTCCAAAGCCACCAAGTGATTTAGTGCACATCACATCACTCCTCTGCGACTGCTTACCCATCTAAAGTGAACCCAATGGCTTTTACCATTCTTGTGGCGTTTGTCTGTCCACATACACGTTGTCTGTTTGTGTTGCTCATGCATGCTCAGAGGTATTCCTTCATTATTCTCTTGAGCTATAGTGCAGTCCATCTGGAGAACACAGGATTTGGAAATTCTTTCCATCTAGAGTAGTTTTACTCAGTTTAATGTGGCCGAATATGCTGTGATCCTGCAAATTGCTCCTGGGCAGATTTCTGCAGGGAGCACTACTGACAATAATAGGGTCTATTAAGATGTAAGATACGTCCATAAAGAGAATCATGAAGGACTGGGATGCAGGAAATGAATAAGAAGTAGTTATGTGCGGCAACTTGTCTGTGCCAAGTTACTCACATATGTAAGGGTTTGCAGCACTAGGGCTCTAAATCTAGTACTTAGAGACTGCTATTGAGTCACATGGGCAGTCAGCTTTGATGCTTGTTAGAAGCAAGAAGCATGAATATAGACTTACTCTCCCTGTTGTTAAAGATTATTTTATCCTATAACACTGTTGTCATGGTATGATGCTTGAACAATTTACAAATGTAGCTTCAGAATATAAATGCCTTTGCTTCTGTAAGCTCTCCGAATCAGAAGCATTGAAGTTTTCAGCAGCTATTTATCAGAGCACTTTGAATGATACAAGCTTTTGTTTATTTAGCTTGAATTTCTAGGACATTCCAAGAGATAAATACTGGAAATTGCTGTCATTGAACAAAGTCTGAATTTATTTTACAAAACTTATTAGTTTTCAGTGTTGTGAAGTATCTCAAGAACTTTTAAGGGGAAAAAAGGGAAAAAAACCCACAGTAAACAATGTTTACTTTGCAATTAATATTGTATTAGAGGTTACCTCTGTGCTAGTAAACGTGCCTGTGAATGTTTTGGGCACTGAGGCCAGCTGGTACAGAATGACCCACATCCATACCATTAAAAGTCTCTTAACCTACAAACCATTCCCATAGAACTGGAAACGGTGCCAACTCTCAAACTGTGCCTGGGATTGCATGGGAAAACGATAGTTGGCACAGGTCAGAATTGTGCCAGAGACCCTTCTAACAGCTTAATAGTACAGACAGTCATGGCCCAGGGCACAGGAGCATCCCTGGGCACTGCTGCGCTGTAAGTTTGGGCACAGCTGGAGTCACAGGTACAGCTGCTAAATTCACTTTCCAATGCTTTTAAGGCAGTGTATAAATAGGGTTGCTTTGTTGCAGAGGGTGTCCCAGGATGACATTGTTGCTTTTGCTGAAAGGAAGATTTTGTGTCACACTTTGAAGAATATTAGTGGGGTTTTTTTATATGTAACTTTAAAACCTACCAGCAGCATAGTCAGATGCAAGTATCCTCTAATATTAAACTCTAGTTCTTCACAACAGTGAAGATCATTAAATCAACAAAGAGGTATTTCTGTAAGTCCTGAGTTTATTTAGYAAACAGATATTACCCGTAGATCACTATGCAACAGAAATGTTCTTTGTCAGTTAAACTACTGATGTTGTGTGATGTCTGGTCTTTTCTCCTTCACACACTTCACCTTTTCCATTCCACCAGTACTTAGACTCCRGCCTCGATTCTTTTCACATGAGAGCATCTGGATAAGGAGAACAAGGACAGGTTTGGAGATTTTTAAGGCAAGATGTTAGCATAGTTGTTAGAGATGTTTCTGCACTTGCTATGTAAATGACTTAACATTTCATGAATGCAAAGTAAATCAGTTCTCTCGTGTTGCTTGGGTTTAATCATTTTTGATTCTTGGTTAGCATATTTCATAACCAAAGCCTGGATTTTTTATTCTGCATTTGTCAATGATGCAACAATCACCTCGTTATGTAGGATGAAGAATTATGTGTGTGGAATTTGGGCTGAGCTATAAGCTTCTAGGAGAGCAAGAAGCTATTAAGACATCCTGAGACCATACATAATACAATGTCCTACATTGGGCGCTCCGACAGAGCCGTGTTAATTTATCTCTGTTCTAGCAGATGACAGCTCTGCTCTTCCCATCCTGGGCTTCTCCAAAGCAGCGGAATAGTATTTATTTTTCAAGTATATCAAGTAATAGTTTTTTCTAAGTCTTCCTAGACAGGGTCTCGCAAACTTTGTTGTTATGGTTTAATCTAATTTGAATTGACAATCGGTACCAAAAAGTGTTGTGTCTCATAGCAAAACCCAAGGGTGAAGCTAAGCAGAAACAATTTAAAATGAGTCATATCATAGTTAGTCCAATGACTTGGRTGTGACTCTAATCTTGGTTTCCCTGGAACTTGGTTTCTTCGCCTTTTTCCAGATTGCAGAAAAGCAAATCTTTCGGGATTAGATCTTCTGGATAACGCATCTGTCACATTAAAGCCTTTGCATTTTCTGGGGTATACTATGATTTGGTTCTTTTACCAATTTTCATCACGTGACAAGTATGTGATGAAAATTCTGGATTTGAGATCCAGAAAAGTCACTGTTGAACAAAATACTGCCAATAAATTCAACCTGGAAGATTATTCTATTCATTCACAGCCTGTGATTCTTTTGTGAAATGAACATCTAAACAAACCTAATTATTAAATGCAGACTGAAGATCCTTGTTGGCTTGTTTAAGGTGAAATCTTTATTAGGGAAGGGAAAAGTAACTGACCAAGAATACCTGTGCGCTCCTAGTCATCTTTATTTCACCCAATCTGCAATTCAAAAAGTTGTATTCAGAAGGTAGAATTTGTGGAGTTTAGTACATTTGAGTTCCTTATTCCAAGTGGCTTTAGCAGTATTTTAATTGACTTCACAATGTTTATGTGTATTAAAAAAAAAGTTAAAAGATTTTTAGGTAATGACTCTAATGAAAAAGTACTGCCAAGAAGCTATCAAAGAGATCAAATATACTTAGAAGTGCCATGAAAAGAATATTAAATAGAATACCAGTACATGTGTAGTGGCGGTCCAGATTCAAATCCGTGGTACTTTTGCTAGTGTAAATGGATGCCATTGCAGTCAAACTTTTATAGTCTAACTTCAACCTGTTTACCCAGAAACTATAAAGTATTTTTTACCTTTTGCTTTGGAAAAACAGTGGTTCTGCTCTTGCAACTGGTAGTGAATTAGAATGACAACCAAAGCATTCCCAGCCGTGCTTCAGCAGGACAAAGCCCCTTGCCTACAATAAAGTGAATGAAATGTGGGAAACTGAGCGTTTGCAATCCAGAAGTTGACAGTTTGCATTACAGAAAAAAAATTGGTGTAAGTTTTATTGAAGGTGGTTACAAGTAAAAAAGTCCTTGAGGCAGTAGGCTATGAATCAATATTTTTTTGAAGAGTTTGGATCTGTCTTGGCCTGTTGTTACTTTGAGAAGTGGCTGAATTTGTTCTAGCACAGGAGAGGGGATGGATGGCTTTTCTTTAAAAATGCCATGCCTTTCTGCTAGTTTATGTTCAGATAATGTGGAGTTATAYAATCAATTAGGTTAACAGCAGTATAGCAATGCCAGTGTATTAAATACGACTTCTTGATATCTCTCATAAGTTTTTGGGTGACCAAAGCAGGCAGCTGAACTGCCTAGAACTTCACATCTGTGTGGTAAGAAAGATAAATGGGCAGAAATACTGAGTTTACAATAGCAATGAACGTCTCTGGCTGTATTTTCTGGATGGTGCCATCATCCCCTCTTAATCATACAGGCAGATGGAGAGTGATTTCTTCCCAGTCATGTAGAGAGGAAAAATGACAATTATAATGCCTATTTTGGGAGTATTTTAGTATGCTCCACTTAGATGAATTTTCTAGTTTTCGACTTTGCCACTGGTTTCTTTTATTTAGTTAGCTGTCTAGCCAAGCAAAACCTGGGGTTGTATGAAAAAGAGAAGATGTACTCTGTACCTTAATTCATTCCCTTCCCTTACCAGACATAGTGTGCTGATGCCTCTCTCAACATTTTCCGAGTTAGCTGCAGACTGAACCTGGTAACAATGCGGTCGGGTTGGATTCCCGTCGCAGGCAGACAGCTCTGTTTGGCCTCGAGACCCCTGGGTTTGTATGGCTTTCAATCATGAGAAATGCTAAATTGACAGTTACTTTCAAGTTCATGCCATAGCACCAATTCCCTGCTGCTCTACACTGTGTGGTTTCATAGCTGCCCTTTGTATTCAATTTCTTCCAAATGAGCTTCATTTGTTGACAGATTTTGAGATTTTCATGGTTGCCCTGTGCGTTTCAATGCACAGTCCCAGTCTTTGGTCTTGAAATAATTTATAGCTTAATGAATCGTTATAGTGCTGTGTGATAAAACCACACCGAGAGGATGGAATCTAAATGGAAGAATSTGTTCACAAAATGTTTTAGAACTGATCTGTGCCCCCAACAGTTCCTAACTGAGTGCTCTCCATGACCGCTGGTAGCCCTGCTGCTCTCTGCAATGTCTCTTCCAAGGCCAAGAGTGGTAAGAGCGCTTGGGTCAGGCAATCGAGTGGCCTCGAGTGGGCTGTTTTCTCCTCTTCTTCTGTCTGCATGCATTCCACATGCCCTTCTGAATCAATTTTTTTCATATATAAAATTATGAGTGCTTCTCTGCCCTACATATAAGACTATGTTGCATTAATGTCCACAATGTACATTACGGATATGACTGCATAACAGGTTATAACCACAGTACATGTTAAGATATACACGCACAGATATTAAAAAAAAATGGGAGCTTAACATAGTGGCGTTATGGGGTTTTTTTGATCAATGAAATAACAGATGTGACTGGAATCCTACAATGTGAAAAAAGTTTCAAACGCGTGTTAGTAATTTTCTGCATCCTTTTATTAACAGCATTTTTACTGCAGCTAATAAGGAACTCAAGATGTTTGTTCTCAGATCTGGAGTGAGCTACAATGAAGAGCATATAAGCTTTTCARCCATTTTAACCACCTTCTCCAACGTTAAGACTGGAACACATTCTCCTTTTGTGYCTCAGCCAGTTTGTACAGTCTGCTGTTATGTGTTGCTACAGCAGACTTTTCTGCTTTCTCTTCGTTGTTTTATTAGATGGTTCTACTTTGAATTGCCTTTAATTTCGGTGATGCCATTCAGTATGAAAGCTATAATCCTAGAATCRTGCTCTCTTCATAGCAGAACTGATGGGAAATAATTTTGTTCTGCACTTTACATATGGTAATAACAGTAACTCTTGACATTTTCTCTTCTTTGTGGTTATTTTAGGTTCTGTACAGCAAAGCAAACAGGCTATCGGGTCTGGTACTGGCTTGTAATGGAACAATTAAACTGTTTCTGCTCAGTCACATGAGGATGCACGGCAGTGGTTATTTGGGTTTCTCAATATCCTTGTTATTCCTGAAACGTCTGATTATGTTTTGGAGAAGTTTGAACAAATACAAATCTGTCCCCTAAATAAGTTTGTATCCTCAAGTAGAAAAAAAGGGTGTAACTGTGTGCATGTAGCATGCATATATCTGTTTATTTGTATTGCGGATATTGCTACTGGTACTGCATGGATGATGTTGGAAGATGGCTGGTAGTTCATTGAACTTCTCATCTGAGCAGACAGGAGGGTTTGCTAAAGAAAAGAAAGGCACAAGAAGTTGAAAAGTGGGATAACTTAATTTGGAGTATTTGAAAAATATCCAGTCTCTTTTAGAGAAAAAAAGAAGAAAAGACAAAAAAGAAAAATAAAAAAAAAGGGGCGGGGGGGGGAGAGGAGAAGTAGTTAAAAAAAAAAAGTGTCCTTTCCATTTAAAGATTGTCAGTCCTCATCATCATGTACTTGTATCTCTCTCACACCTTCTGCATTTACTTCTGTGGTCACTGGGTACTTAAACAGCAAGAACTATTTTTTCTGAGTTGTGGACCATTTTATCACACGTTAGCAAGAGGAACATGACATTTGAAGCATACCAGTAAAAGGAGACTTYGTGGTCCCAGAAGGGTCCATAAGAATAGCAATCACTCACTTGGTAGTCTGGAGCTTTCCAAAAAGCAGCAGGCTAAAGAGCAAGCTTGAGCCACTGAAGRACCTCAGTGTAGTTAAGGAGTTTATCCATTAGCATTTCTTGCCACTCTGCTCTGTCTAAACTGTAGATACTGAATAAAAAGAACCTTGTCTTCCTAAAACCCYATCCATTCAGTTTTATATTTCTGAAATATTCTCTCAATGAAATTATGGAAGTGATGACAAGCCATGCTGTTTTCATCTTTTCTCTTTTCAGTTCCCCCACAACATTGTGACACATACCATATTTGAAGTATAACTGCAAAAATGTTTCCTGTGATATTTAATTGAGAATCCATTGTGAAATCAGGAATTTGCTTAATATCAAGCCTGCTGCTTTGGTTAAGTGAAGGACTTGGAAGAGGAAGGTGTTGGGTACGATTTTCATTTTCAGGGCACATAATACTCAGAATGGCATTTAATGGGAGCTGAAGGGATGGCGGTGAGTTCATTTGCACAGAACTATTTCAGTCATTTCTAATGATTTACCAGGAAGGAAAAAACAAGGTGGAGTTGGCAAGCTTTATAGAGTTTTAAGCTGTAAAATGCAAAAGAGGAGAAAATCCTTTGTGAGGAATTACGAGGAAAAACTTGTAGAAGACACCGTCCAGAGACGTATGATTTCCTTGCGCTGACAGCCACAGCAGGCTGCTGTCTTTAATGCAGGCAGCTTACACTGTTGCTCTGATTCTCYTCTAGCTTATGCAGACCTAACTCCTTTGACATTAATAAGTTCCTAGAATAGCTGATAGAAGAACTGAACTGAAACCTGTCAGGTATCTTTTTCTGGCTTCGCCTTGAACACCTGCAGTCCTCTCGCCCATTTTATGTTCTTTAATGAGGGAACAAAACATGATCCTAAATAAAAGAGTTAATAGTTTTGTGTATGTTTGCATGTGTGCATTTAACAATCCCAAGTTAGTTCTTTGTTACCATCCAAGTCAAGTCAACCTCCTCCTGATATTAGCAATTCTTTCTGTTGTATGAGCTGTATTGCTTGCAGTATTGAACAGATTTTTCTTAAAGTGATCAGGCTGAAGTAAAAGGTAGATTCTTATTGAAACGGGTTGTTGAAGGGATGCAGAAGTGTTCAAAAGCTTCTATTGCATCTGTGCTATTGGGCACAGAGAGAATACCTAATCTATTTGTCTTCTGTTCATAAGAAGATCAAAACAATTGGTTGTGTTGCTTATGGAAACTGAAATGTTTCAGAAAAAAATTGTGTGTATATATACATATATAGAAAAAAAAGTCAGTTAGATGGGTTGAGAGAAGTGTAGTTTGTTTAGCTTGCGTTACTTTGCCCATGTAATAAAGCTAGTGAGAGTAATGGCCTGTGCTTTGTGTGTTGCAGTGGTGCTCTGCTTCATGTATTTCTATAAAAAGTATTCAAGCACAGAATTATTCATGGCTGCTGGACAGTAAAGCTGCTGAAATCCTTTCAAAATTAAACCTGGTGGTCAAAATACCAATGTCTTAACCAGATCAGTGACTTTCAAAATGAAATACAAGTACTTCCTTTTGCTTTGGCATGGATATATTTATGTTTAGTGTATCATAACTGTAGTAACTTAAAAGTAACTTTTTTTATTGGGGAAGCAATGTGACTTTCCTTAGAAACAGATTTAAACATGATATTTCATAGATAAGCAATGACACTGGGCAACATTGTTTGATGTGCAATACTCATTTTTGTCCAGAGGACTTATTTCCAGTCTGTATCTTCCACGGAGGTATGCATATAAGCAGCCCTTTTGTGTGCTGTATTTCTCAATTAAATTCTCCTGCAAAATCGCTTTKCTACTTTGCCTGGAAAGATAAAGGCATTCTCCGGCACGAAATCTTAATTCAAATTCTAAGATGCATATTTCTTGCTTCCTTTTCAATAATGTCTGATTCATTTTTCTTCGTGTTAATGAGTTCCTTAGATCTACCTTTTGATGGAAAATCACCAAGTAAAGAGAGAAATGTTGTTATAAGAACACWGCAGTAATTGTAGCCCTTGTGTCCTGAACTTGATTCTCCCCTTCACATTTTGACCCTGTTGTCAATAGGTCACTGTTGTATTTGCATTTTGACAAATTTTTACTCTATTTTCACTTTGTGCAAATAAATGGTCATAGCTATGAATGCTTTGCATAAATAGCTTATCATTTCATTAAACTCTGATTTATAGCTATCACGCTGGAGTGTTTGTGTTCTTCAGCCCTTCTGTTCAGTAGACACTAATCTGCGAGACAGTATGATTTGATCATTTGTCAGACATGTTTTGCTCTCAGTTTACCTCAGTCAGCTTAACTGCATTCTCAATTGTATTTTGTTTGGCTGTTAATTCCGTTCTTTTTTTGTCTTTTTATTTTCTTTTTTTTTTTTTNTTTTTTTTTTTTTATTTTAGATGGATGTTTTTGAGTGGCTTTATTCTTTGATTATAGCAAGTGGCGTTGCACATATACAGGTATTGATCGTTACTTGTAGGTGCTCAGGTATGAATGTCCTAAGTCATCCAATAAGCAGAAGATATTAATGTTTCTGCACATGCTGTTGTGTGTTTAAACAATTTGGAAATATAGTGGGAGGACTTTTGTATATATATATATCTTGCACAGGTGATGGTGACGTGGAGTTTTAAGGTTGTGTGAGATGGGCAGAAGGACAGCATGGAGTTTTCCAGAGGAGCTGCTGGCCATGGAAGGAAAGGCTCAGGGCTCTGCTCCCCCCCGAGTGAAGTGCTGGTGTCATGGGGGTGGCTGGTTCTGGGACAGCCCATTGCAAACCCCAAGCAACCTCCAACCCCCCCATGCCCATAAACTGGAGCTGTGAGGAGCCTCAGATCCCATCCACTTGCCTCCTGTTGGGTTTGACTGGAGTGGTGGTGATTATTAGCACCTAATTCACACTYTTCTGTGGTTTATTGGAGTGGTTTCCTCAAACTTTTAATACCTATAGAACCCACTTCTTACCTTTTTAATCTCTGTAATTCTACACGGTGAATATATTGGAGAGTAGTCGATCGGTCAGATGAGGCTGTGGCCCCTTGGCTTTAGGGGATGTGCTAGCTTTCAGTGAGTGTTCCTGCCCCAGGTGGATTATCCTAATGGTGACACAATGTCTGTACASTGCTGTGTCTTCGTTTTGTCTTGTCCTTCAGTGAATCTAGGCTTGCAACAGAAGCACCTTGATGATGAATATTTTCATATTCTGAACACTGTTTAGGTGGGCACAAAGTTAATCCACTTGATTGAATTTGGAGCTGCTAAAGCAAAATCATGCATTTTGGGGATTTTGCAGAGTAGTAAAAACAAACAGACAAAAAAAWYCCCAAATAGAAAAACCTATGATGCAGTTGTTGTTTAGATGCACACAAGCTTGGCCTTAAAATAGTCATGACATGGAACAGCATAAGGGGAAAAGGATCTTTTCTATTGTCGTTGCTGTGTTTGCAGTTACCCCTGGAGTCCACGAGAGCCAAGTCAAACCTGAGACATTTGCTTCACTTTCTCAATGGGTGCAGGATGCCATAGAGGCACGAATGTCTTAATGCAGCTATTTTTCCTTTTGCATTAAAACTAAATTAAAAAGGAATTATCTTGATAAGCCATGAAAACTCTTTGGTTCAGTGTTTTCAGGCAACCTAAATTTCTCTCCCTGAAATACAGATTTTTTTTGTCAGCATAGCTTGACTGTCGTATCTGTTCAAAATTAGAAACCAACCTTCTACTAATTGATATTTCTCTCTCTTGATTTTTGTTAATTATTTTAAATTTCTAACACTGTGTATGGAGCTGAAAAAGCCCCCAAAACAAAACCCCACCCAGTTCCTCTTCTTCAAAAAAAACGGAGAATAAACCTTTCAGTTCTTCCCTTTTTCGGACCCAGAAAGGTCAGCATTGATACAGCAGGGTGAAACTGCAAAAGAATTAAACCATGTAGCATTGCATGTAAGCGCTGTCTTTTTCGATCCCTATTGATACTTTTGAAATCACGCTGAACTGGTCAGGCCATGCATTATGTTTGCTTTAATTAARAATCAGCACACTAAGCTCCCTTTGACTTTTCCCTAGGAAGGTAGAAAAACCACTAAAGTCACTGTGCACGGTTCACCATCTGAGACCTTTTCTTTTTCCCCACCTCCTCCTGGGATACATGCACCTTTTTCTTCTACACACTGAATTCACTCACTATTAGGATGCAGACGAGTTAAATGAGAGAAAAGCCAGGCTCCCGCTGCCTGCGCCTTCACACTGACATGAGAACATGCTGTAGGTGATAAAAGCATCTTATAAAGAGCTTTAAAAACAGTGGTGTAGCCTTGCACACCATTYTAAGCAGGATATATTTTAAAACTTTTTAACAAATGACGTAAAAGGAAATTAGAGGAAAAGGTTGCGTATTTGAACACTGGAAATGCAGAGAGTCTGCAAAAGGTTGATGTCTGTTGTCTTCATGCTACTCAGAGAAACAATAACAGCTAAATGGGATATAATTCACTAGTCTGATGTGGCAYGTTAAGCACATGAGCAAAAGAAAGCTCCAAGTCCTTTCTCTTTAAATTGCAGATAGAACACATCAATATTCATTTTGTTCTGTGCCATCATCTCATGTTTCAACCCTCCAGATGATAATTAAGACAATAGAAGATAAAATTTTGTACTGTATAAAATTGCATTCAAGCCTTAACAAATAAGAGATTATTCTGTCCAGTAAACAAAACATAATCATCCTGGCACCCTTACGATGGAGASCCTAAAATAGAAACTCTACTCTTTATAGGTCATGTAAAATGTCATCACCTCTTTCATTATCTGTACTGTTTGGATGAAAAAGAACTGATTAATTTAAAAGAACTTTGGCTTATTTGYTAACAAGGTTATTTTCTCATTGATTGCTAGGAAGTCTAGTTCCTTTGGAAGGGGTTGCAAATTATSAGTAAATCAACTGCCTAGACACATCTGCCATTTATGTGCTGGCAGTGTAGGCTTGTGTGTACATGGCATTTATATAGCAACTTCGGATGTACCTTGTTTGAATGAAACTCCTGAGTCTGGGCAGAGGTGGAAAGACAGCAACAGGGAGCATCGTATCACGAAAGGGCCAGTCTCCTAAGCTTCTTTTAAAAGCTTAACTATCAAACAGGCTGTTTGATAGGACAGACCAAAACCAAAGAAATCTAAAATTAGACTAATGAATTAATATTTAGGATATAATTTTAAAACTCTGAGGTTAGAAGTGTGCAAAACCACAACATGTCAAAGATGGTAGGTTTACCAGGCCAGCCTGGCTGGACTCACTCAGAAACAGCAGCAGAGTTTATTTCTAGGAAACTGAGGGCTTCACCGTGGGGCTTGTTAGCAGGGGAGTGTGACTGGCACAAAGCTGCAGACGATAGTGCAGCTCCTGTCTGGAGGAGACTTGGGATTTTGGGTTCCCTGTGTGAACTGTTYGTCTGTGGTTCCTGAATGCTTGTTGTGCATTATGCTCAAAACTTGATTTTATTCAAAAAAACTGTCTTCCATGGTTCCTCCTTTGTTCTTTTATCCTGATTGAGGATCTAAAAGTGGGACTGTGTTCAAGTGGGAAGAGTGCGTTATTCTGGATTGCTCCTTTGATAAATAGCTATTCCTTCTTCATGCTATTTGTCTGACACCTTTTCTTGCCAAGCTGCGAGGTCCTGACCCAAAGTCCTTTTAAGTCAGCAGAAAAATTCCCAATGGCTTAATGAGTGGAGGTAGAGCTTTCCAAAGTCCCCAAGTAACATAGGAGCAGAAACTGCTGTGACATTCACTCAGCAGAAATACGAGGCCAATACTGTGCTTCCTTGCATTTCTTGCTAGATCATTTTAGACCTCTCCAAAATATTTTTCCCCTCCAGTAGTAGATGGAGTACAAGGAGCTCCAGTGTACCTGTGTTGCTTAGAAAATCTTTCAACTTTGCAGGACTTTGAGAGCTTTGACTGTGCACTCCCAAAAGCGAGAGAAGCGTAAAATGAATTTGAGGCTAAGCTGATTAGAGCGTTCCATTTCAGAATCAGTGTGAGAGACCTCCATCCAAATGCATTTGATTAAGTGGGGCTGAAGAATGTTTGTTAGCAAACCAACTGAGAAAGTACAAGGAGAGCTCTCCAAAATAATAAGAATAAAAAGTTAAGGAGTAAGAATTAGTATTTAGACACTTAATGCTGATTTTAATTGCTTTCTGTTGCATCTCTTCTTGTCTTTAGCTGGGTCATCAGAACGCTTATCAAAATAATTTAAAAAATAAAGTGGCTGTTGGTTTTAATGGCAATGACAGTAAAACTGATGCTTGAGCATGCAGATTTCCTGGCAGAATTGCAAATTGGTTAGAACCACGTGAGTCTGGAGAGCCAACACTTACTGGGCAAAAATGGACATAAAGCATGGTCAGGTCTACTTCCATCCTGCAAAATGGGAAAAATCCCATGAAGCCAAAGCCAGCAGCAAAGCCTGATTAAACATTTCATCTCTGCTTTTCCTGTTAATCTTTCACAAAAGCCATTCATTGTGGRTATACGAGAAAGCCACCAAGACTGCCGCTGGAAACAGTAATGTAAWGGGAACAAAATCAGTGTTTCTTTTCACTTTGAATTCCGGGAAACTGTTATTTTGACCACTTCTGGTCTTGTATTTTCCAGTTATTTGTTTTTAGTGTGAGATGCCTGTAGCTAAGTGGACGTGCTCACACAGTGAAGACCTCACTTGGGCCTAACTGAGCAGCCAAAAAAGCCTATATTTCTTTTTCTACCAAACCAGAATCTGTACAACTTCATCTGGAGGTGCCAATTTTTGGTGTTTTTGGAACTGAACTGGTGCTTTGGCTCCCTTTTTGTTTGCAATGTGAAGATCTAACCTGGGTATTGGTAGCCTTGCATAAGCCACCACTTTTGGATTGGCATGCTAATTTTTATTTGGTATGTGTTTTCTAGGGATTGTAAGAAGGAGAGAGATAAGAGGCGTGTGGGCAGAGGGGCTTGACTGGGCTGAGCTTGGAACCTTACGAACTGGTGGCCAGGATCAGGGTAGCCTGGCAAGCTAAGGCGCGATCTGAAAAGGCGCCATCAGAGCTATGTCTGATTTCTGCAGAAATGTCACATTCCGGCAGAATGTCTTCATTTTGACAAATGCCATTTTGTGATCAAAAGCATTCCATGGAAAATGTCTAACCCGCCGTATACTCAAGTCGAGCTTTCCTCTCTCTATTCCAATATTCTATTTTTCACCAAAAGAGACCATGTCCCCTTTTGATTCTGTTGCAGAACGGCTCTGCTTTACATCTAAAGGAGCCATTTATATGCTGTTTCTTTGTAATTAAAATTCTTATGCCCAAAAATGTGTTTTCCATTAAAAATTCCTGCCCTGCACTAATAAATCTAAATCTTGTAACTATTGTCTCTGGAAATATATATTTTGCTATATGCCACATATAAACATTTATTTCCTGTTTGAGAAAATGTGTTTTTTACCATCTGTAATATTCATATTTGTTTCTGGGAGGGGGAAAGTTAGGGTGACAGAAACATGATACAGGCACGCCTAAACACATGAAGAAAACAAGACTTTGTGACCAAGGCAAAAAAAAATGTTTGTTACAGAACCTAGTAAGCTTTTTCATGTACATAATTTTTTTTTTTATTGCCAAACTTGCTTTATATGAGGTATTAAATTTATGTTGGAGACCAAAGCTATTCAAGTTAATTTGGTTTTKTTTGTTTGTTTGTTTTTGAATAGGATTTTTTCAATATTTTAGCTGCTGTCATTGACCAGCCTTTAATGTGGCGGTTAGAGAAGAGAAGGGTTGCTCTACATGGAAGAGGCAGTCCCAAGAATCAGAGCATTTTTGTTTTACGTGATTCTATGTGGAATAGCTAACGGCAACGTTCCCCTCGTTCACTTTACTTTAGCTGACAATTTTGAGTTTTGCCAATAAGATATTGTAGTACTTTATTAAAACTCATAACAAACTGGCCTGCCATAGTTCTTGCTTGTTTCAGCCAACTCATTTATTCTGTCAGTGCTTTAAAATCTTGTTTTAGAATTTCATTTCCATTTCTTCCACAAAAGGGAGGCCCACAATGCTGTGTATTGAATTGCTTTTACAACAGAATTGGCACGTTAACGCTTTCCTTTTACCAGTGAGGTTTTCTGAACTTGCGCAGGTTCTTGGTCAACTGAGCAATTGAAAAGATTTAGCTCATTGTATCATTTTGCTCTGAACACTTTTAAATTGCTGTTGGATCTCCCATTCTTCCAGATCCTTTACCTGCCTGTTCAGCACTGTCTTTCTRAATTAGATTTCCAAGTAATAGCTCAGGACATTATAGAACTAGTTTGAATCAATTCCACTTTAAACTTTGAACATAGTTTTTCAAGAAAAATGTTCAATCTTCTAACACTTTCCAGGGATGAAGAATATCCTCCAACCATCAGAAAACTGTTCCAATGGTATACTAAAAGTAAATAAAAAATATCTGCAGTTAGAATAATTAACCAGAGCTAGTCCAGTTTCTTAGATCTTGTTTTCCCTTTGCCTACAATATGAAATTAAAAAAAGCTGCAGTCACTTTCCCTATAAGCCAGGTTGGTTTTTTAACCAGTGTGACCTTCTTACTCAATTTTTGTGGCTTCTTGTGCCTCTTGTAAAGTGTGCTTCAACAGCTCCTCACTGTTATACACATTTTTCTGTTTAAATGTTTTTTCCCCAACAGATTTAGCTCATAATTATTTTCAGCTTTGAGAGCCTGACTTTCTGCCTGTGTGCTTCCCTGATGTACTGTATGTTAGTGGTTTGGTGTCTCTTCTATATGTCCACAAATGTGTAGTTATATATTTAAAAAAACAAAACAAAACAAAATGCAAAAAAACCCCCCAAAAAGGCAGGGCCATCTCAGGTTAAACTTAGTTGTGCGCTCTTTGAAAATAACGTAATAGMAACAGGACCTTTACTTGCTACTGCGAGACCACAGCAAGTCTTGTTTCTGGTTTTGTTTCTTGGCGGATCTTGTTTCTGGGAAATTGCTAGAGCAGGTTGGAAAATTAACCTGTAGTCCTCTGTGTAAATGAATATATTGGAGAGAGAAAAAAAAAATTCTTTGTCTTTTGTGAGACACTGGAGCACCTGAGTGTCCGTCATCCAGCCATGCCGGAGAATGGGCTGTCAGTCAGCATGTGCTTTGGACAGAGCTTCCAACRGACACATTATGATTTTTAGGTGGTTTCTTCCAAGAAGGCCAACATTCTCTCTCTGGTGGCGATACTTGTGAGGAAAAAAATAATAAAAAAAGCAGCATCGAAATTCTAGTGTTCTGACAATGTCCGCATTTAGTGTGCGTTTATGGCCTGACCATCACAGGTTCTCAGCGTTAGATTTTATGTATTCAGTACCTCTGGAAATCAGGCCGTTAATATTGACATATGCCCGGGAGTCGGTGAGGGCAGAGCGAAAAACAATAAAGCTGTGATTAGTATTCAGAGGTGACCTGGCTGAGCAATGGGAGTTTGTCCCTCCAGCAATCAAGGAAGAATAAGGATGAAAAGGGACTTAATTTGACTGCTGAAGGAGTTTGAGGTCATATTTTAAAAAAAGCACCAAAAACCACTAGCCGTGCTTAAATCAGAGAGAAAAGCAAGCAAAAAAACCCCCGAAAGAATATGAGTAGATACCCAAAATTCCCAAATGCAGGCATGTATATCACTTTTTTGCCATTTTTCTGGAAGAATCAAATACTGTATTTAGGGAATGGGTTTCAGATTTTGCAAATATTTTCCTAGTGCCATTCTAGGAAATGAGTTTGTTGGCATATTGTTATGTGTGGCTTGTTCTGCTAACGCATTGTAATGCCGTCTGTTTCTCAAGCTGATTTGGCTTTTACAGCTCAAATATTATATCCTACTTTTAGAACATATGGTAACTCCTTTCAGGAGACATACAGAGATATGCATCTAATTTCCAGAAACGGGTCGTTGCCTTTGAGTGAAAGACTGCAAGTGCTTTTCATCTTGATTTTCCTCTTCTTACTATTCTATCTAGATTTTCTTCTTCACCCCCTGCCCTGCTTCTGCTGCCTCCCGTAAGCCTTCCCTGCACCACAGAAACGGAAAGACTCGCTGGCGGCTTTGAGTCTGAGCAAAGGAAAAGAAACAACGCTCCCTTATCCAGGTTGCTTCATGCAACGTTGTTTTACAGAGTAGGTGTCAGTGACAAATGCTGGTATGTGGCTCCCGTGCAGACTGTGCTTTCCTGATGAAGTATTACTGGAAGATTGGGTTGCTCACGTAGCCCAGTCTGTGTTCATTGATGGAAAGGCTTAGTGGAGACGGGGCGTGAGCCACTCAGCCTCAGTCTTTCAGAGCCGCTCATGGAAAGAGGTTGCGTCCCATGCCACTCTCTTACAATGATTTCATTCTGCATTCACTTCAGATGTGTAGGAGGCTTTTTTTCTTTTCTTTCTTACTTTGGTTTTTTTTATTTTTAAAGCCTACGTGGCAACGTCAACGATTCTTGCCACTAATGACCGCTTCGTACCCCTCATTGCTCTTCCTTGCTGGAACACACAGTGCAAAAAGCCCCAATACAGCAGTGCCTTTGTGTGCAAGACAAAATGCCTTCCTCGGAGAAATGTCTCTGCTTCCCTAAGTTCACCTCTGGGTCTGGCTTTCTGTAAAGTTTTGCAGAGCTGAAGCTTTGCTCTGGGCACTTAGTTTAAGGTCACTGCCAAGAGGAAGCATTTATGGACATGACTTTAATGTTACAGCTTGATTGTCAGCCAGTTAACTTAAGCCTCTAGCTCAACACTGATCTGGCCACAGAACTATCTAAAGTATTTAGCACGATGCTAATCCAGATTTCGTTGAAAACAAGTCTAGAGGATGTTGCATTACTTTGTTCTTTGCACACCTACCTCCCCAAGCTTTGCTGTGAAAACCTTATAGCGTGTGTGACTATTAATCAATATTATGGTTTATTTTGGAGATTTATCATTTTAGGAGGAAAATACTCTGCATTTGTGATCCCAACAGGTCCCTTCTCTCACCTTGGCTCACCTTGCTCTCTGCTGTCATTCCCAGAGACCACCTGAGAGTCTGGGCTCCTTCCTTGCCTTGTGTTCGTGGATTCTTCAACATGAAAAAGGAAAACAAAAAGCTGAGGCAAAAGCTTGCAGCATTTTTTGAAAATGGCATGAGGGAAGAAAAGAAGACTCCTGTGAGTCAATAGCAGAGTAGTAGTGGTTAATCTCCAGCTTTTAGTTAGCTGGGTTCATGATTAACTACGCTGTAGGCAAGAAGCACCCTGGCTGGCTCTACATCTGCCAGCACCCATGTGGATGCAGTAAAGCCATGTTTCTGAAGCTCTGTGCCTGACCAGTTCAAACGTGTTTAGAGGTATCTATGGCCAACAGTCGTTAATACTGCTGACCTTTCTTTTCCCTCTTCTGTTCATCATATGTTCTTGTTGCTTGAGCTGCATGCTTTCAGCTACCCATATTTTTGCCTCACATGTAGTAGATTTTCCCTCCTTCTAGACTTTCCTGGGGCAGGTACAGTTGCCATGTTCTCTGGAGAAATGTCATCTTTTATTCAGTGTCATGGTGCTATAGGCTTCGTATGGACACAAAAGTTATCAAATGCTTTAAGAAGAGAGGAGCAGAAAATGTCCTCATATTCTTCCTCATGCCTTTACTTTAAGGTAGGACCCCTCTGCATGGAAACCTGCTGCAGYCTGCAGCAATGCTGTGCCAAAGATCAACAGAATCGGGTTTTTCCTTCATGTGGCCACAGCTTTAGCAACCTCCAGCAGTTTTTGTCACCCACCAACACTGTGGACAACTTGACCCGCTCAGGCACAGAAGGGATCCAGGACTGTAGATGTAGTTAAGCAATGCTTTTAAAAAAAAAACAAACTCAAACCTTCATATTTTGAGGGAGAAAACAATAAAATCATTTCTTCTTGGGGTAGAAAGATCTGGTTTCTACCATCATTAATGCAGTAGCTCTCAGGTGACTGAACTATGCCTATCCAGGCTCTCCTTTGAATCCTCACAAAAAGAGAGCTTGAATTGTCAAGTGTGTTAATGTTGTAGTGACTTAAAGCTTCAGGACGTATTTGGCTGCAATGATGCTACAAGACTCTTACTTCGTCCATTTTTTCTTCTTCTTTGAGAGCGTTGTCAGTGTTAGCCAGACGTATAGGACATCCTGCTGTCAAACATGATAGTAATCGATAGCTTTCCTGCAGGCACCGTCCGTGACAGACCACGCTCCCCTTCCTGGGACGCCGTTGTGGCTGCATGGCCTCCCTCTCTCCCAGGTCAGGGTTGTCCTGGGCTGCAGGGATGTCAGAGGGTGAAGGAAGGTTTCTTCTCCAGGAGCTTCAAGAAATTCAAGGCTGAAACTTGMGGGCACTAGAAGCTTGAAAAGGCCAAAGAGGGAGAAAGGCTGGTCCTTCTTCTGCATTTGCTGGCATTGCTGAATTCATCTAGGGGCAACAGAAGTGTATTTGTCGCAAGCGTTCAAAATTTTCAAGCCTGGTGTATAAATGGTAATGTTTTTGCTTTTTAACCTCCAAGCTTGAGCTCTGTGGKTTTTTTTGGAACTTTTCAGCTGAAAGACTATTTGTTTAAATTTACACTAGAAATATGAATCACTATTAATGCACAGAAAATAAGGTGGAGCACCCTGCGAATATAGTAGATTARGTTAGGTGCTCATAGAATAGTTTCACTAGGGATTTATGATCTGTTAAGTGCATTTCTGTAGCAGCAAATACTGAATTACCACTTCAGTGCTGGTTCATTCACCCATGCAGATTGAGAGCGATACCAAAAGGTACTGTGCCAAGAAAGCTCTTGCCTGCTCCTGATTCTGAACACGACCTGAAAGTTTTGAGTGAATACGTCTCCTTCAGATTCACAGCTTACACCTAAAATAATATTTTAAGAAGTTCTGTTAGTAATAAAGTAACAAGTGTTATTCATTCTCCAGACAGGAATTACTAGTTGCACTGAAGTGTTCTCTGCTGATTCAGCAGCTAGGCTGCTGCTGAAGTCTTAACCATGCTCCATCAAAGTTGAGTTTTATTGCTGTGTAGGTAGTTCATCCTGTAACTTTGTGCAATTCTTTATAGCATAACCCTCCAGTTTATCATAATTTCCTTCCACTGGAAGGATTTTGCAACGGATGTGGCTTTGTTGTTCTGAGAGGGTTTTAAAGCATAAAAATTGGAAAGTATTTTATGTTTTACTTCAGGAAGGTAGGTAAAGGATGGGCAGTCATTTTGCTTTGGTTGTGGTATGGATTTGTTAGAATAACGGAAACATCTAGGCTCTGATCTGAGCAGTTCATCTATCTGGAGTCTGGCTATAGCAGGCCGGTATGAATTAAAGTAATATACTGATTGGGACTGGATGTAGCATTTCCAACAAATACCCAGTTTGTACCCTCGGACCAGTAGTTTTTGTCAACAGAGACTCTCCAAACTGGCATGGAAGCAATCGTCGACAATGACAGGCAAGGCTATTGAAGCATTTATGGGGGACATCCAAACAGCTGGACTTTATGGGACTTGTTTGTACCCAGCAATAAAAGTTCATTGGTGTTTTTTTGTTTRTTTTTAATAGAGGAAAAAAGAGAAAAAAACCAGAATTGGAATCAAATCAGGTGTCTGCTGAGCCATGTTAATTGTTAAGCTGAACTCCCGTGGCAATGTTTAAATATCATTTTAGCACACTGAGCCATAAAAGGCTTTTAAGTTTACTTGTGTTAGGAAAATGTAGTAGCAATTAATTTACCAACATGTTGTGGATGAACAAGGTGCCTTCATTTCATGGGTGGCTGGAAGATAGAACATGCTTAGATTATATTGAATTTAAGAAGCCACACGAATACTTAAGGCTTTTAAACTGGATGTTTTTGCTTTGTGATCTTATTTGAACTCTGGCCAACCATGATGCATGTTTTCTGTCTTAATCTGTATCCTTGTGTCTTTGACCTCACGGGAAACATCAAATAACAAACGTAGGTACTGGACTTTATTTACTTATTTATTTAATAGTTAAAACAAGAAAGCAAACAAAACCGTGATGTACTTCACCTCTTCTCCCCAGCACCCCCTTGACAAATGGCTGTTGGAATAGTGTTAAACTGTGACCTTAAAGCCACAGGCGTAATGAAACTGTTACCTGGCAGATGTGACAGACTCATCTTAAATAAATCACTCTCTTTTGTCACTSCTGGCATATGGCCAATGAATCTTCTAATTATTGAATGGCTTTTATAGCCCCATTATTTATAATCACTTTTGGACAGCAGCTGGAAGACAAGCATGGGACAGAATGAAATGATATAGCACAAACTATTATCATTTGTGTAAAAACTGCTGGGATTAGGAATATTTGATGATGATGTGGTTACCAGAGCAGTCTTGTTAAATGATAAAAATCCACTCAGCCTTCATTTTGTCTTYGAAGATGGGCTGCTGCCTACTGGACCTTGCCATGAAAATTATTATATTAATTGATCCAGAAATAAAATATGAATCTCTTCAGACATTAACAAAATCTATGTGTGAGTATCAGGGCCACCTTTACGCGAGGACTTGAGGAAAGTCCATTGCAAGCATTAGTAAGACACAGTGGTGATGCCCTGGTACTACTGTTGTGCCAAGTGCTGTATGGAAAGGTTTTAAGAAGTGGCTTCTGCTTCCCAGGAGCCCTGTCTRTGTCCCTCTTTTCAGTAAGACTTTAAAAACAGATTTAGAAGTTGTCTTTAGTTACTTTATTAATATTTTAATATTTCTTTAAAAAAAACCTGGGTTTTTTTAAGGGGAATGATGGGTTTAAAACTAGCTTAAGGTGATACACTTTGTAATTAAGGGGAACTATTTTGGCTCTAATTATAGATGAATTTGTGTTGAGTCCTGCCTGCTGGGTACAGCAGCAGCCTTGGAGAAAGGAGCACGACTGAAGTCACCCAGCCRTTAAGGCCAGTCAACTAAGATTGCAAATCCACTCACCGCTTTAGAAAATGTGAGCTGCAGGTTCTCTGTTTGTGCGTCTAAAGGAGCAGGGTTTTTTTGGTTTTTGTTTGTTTTGGGTTTTTTTTTCCTTATCTGCAGTTCTGCCTTTTGTAGTACYGAAATAAAACCCTGCCAACCATGATAACTTACTAATGTTTGTTAAATACCTTCAGATAGACATCTTCACATGAAGAGAGTATGTTATAATCAGGGGTTTATACTGCAAATCCAACATGTGCAATCTTTATGTCTTTAAAAAATTGAACCCTTCCCTCTSGACATAGACATCAGGGCGGTGAGAGAGTCTTAATCCAGATGACTCTATTGCACTTTTATCCCTTTAGCGAGGCCTTTAACCTTTCATTGCTTCATGGCCCTGTTGTTTTGAAATGGTCTTTGTCTGCCCACAGAGAATCCCTCTGCTAAAGACGCCTTTAAGCAGAGATCCCGACAAGAGAAGGGGGATTCTGCTGCAATTCGGGAACGCAAAATGGATTTTTCCAGTTCAGATGCTGTCAGTCACTCTGAATGTAGCAATTGGTAGCCTTCCCAAAGAAAGGTAAAGCGAAAATATACCCTAGTGTAAACCTGTTTATGGGAGTGTAATATAGGTCAGAGACCACTGTGTCCCGGGCCTGACCCTGACCCATCTTCGCACAAGCATCTATAGGCTCTGTCAGAGTATAGCTATTTATCAGGATTATCTATGACCATCTCAAAACATAAATGGGATAAAACAGCTGCAGTAATTAATATAAACATCAACTATAAAATGACAGTTTCCAAATGCATAAAACATGAGTTCAAAATATATCTTCAGAATATACATATTGCACAGTTCTGGCATAGACTATCTACCAGCTGGCAGGAAGGTGCTGTCAGCCCTGCGATGTTCACGCTCAGCTTTTTCCTGAAAAAATTCAGATTTTGTTTGGTCATTTATGCAGTCTGCTTTCCTTATTGGAAGCTCGTATGTCAATAAGGCAAGAAGCTTGCAGCCCCCCAGGTCTGCACTGCGGCTCGCTGGTGGTAGTGCTCTGGAAGCGATGGATGTTCTTACGCAGYGAAGACAGCGTTAGATGATCTGGTATGCGGCTTTCTTCCCTGCAGAAACTGGAATTTGTAGCAATAAGCATCAGAGCATAATTCAAAGCATAGTTTCTCCAGTGACTTTAATATTAGGTAACTGTTGGAGGACAAATATGTGACAGAGGATTGAGGGTTTGAAAGAAGTGTATTTAGAAACAGTCAATATTTTTCATTAAACTCAAAAACATCTAGGTTACATATTTATCTCCACAAAATTGACAAGCACAGTTTGTTTCTCAGAAAACTGTATGTCAGTAATATTATGKTTTTTTTCTGAGAGAGGTTTTGTTTCCCCCTTGAGGTTTGTTTTTGCTACTAAAAGATTGTTGTTATGAAGTAATGGTTTGGGAGAACAATTGATGTACTCTAAAATGCAGTATAATAATTAAGAATAAYTGAGAAAACCAGCCATTCAGTGAGTTGCCCTTTGTTTCATTCAAAGATAAAGAAAAAATTCAGATAATGAGRTGGAAACATCTCAGATTTGGAGTAGTACAATGGGGAGAGAAGTAGTGGAAAGTTGGTTCTCTGACTGTATCTTCACATAAAGACAGACATCAGTTTTGTTCAGAGGAAAAAAAAAGGAATGAAACTGTTGCAACACAAAGCCTAATCTTTGAACATGTTTTACTTCTAAAACTTTAAAATGTGAATTTTGGTGAGTTTAATAGGGAATAATTTCTTTTTGCATTTTTTAATGTCTGATTTTCTAAAGCTAGATTATCAACCTRATTTTGATTACAGAAATAACAAGGTGATTTTTCTGTGTGCAAATAAATRCATTTGCAACATATCCTGGCCAGCAGGAAGGAAGAGCTGAGCACTGGCTCATAAGACCTGTATCCTCCGTTTTGGAAACTGCTGTTCCCGGCTTGCATCTTTTGTTCCTCCGCTGTTATCACTGTAGGATCTCTTTACATGCTTTTAGCAGAGAAGAAAAGAAAGGATCTCAAAAGAGTAAACGTTAAGATCCAGTCTCCTTGAGAACAGAGGTGTATTTTGAAGGGTAGTTAACATAGCTCATCTCTAAGGGAACTGGAGCCAGGTGTTTTCTTGAGCGCAACTTACGCATGGAATTAGACTTTATAAAGGGAGGACTTTTGCATAAAATCAGGTGGTTCTGGCACCTGCCCTTCAACCCAGCTTGGTGATGGTTGATGTATGGACAGAAGCCAYCAGCGGGTGAGACTTGTTTTCAGAGGGAGCGTGCACAAGGAAGGGGTGCCCCTGAGGATCAGAATGAGTTTTACTGCTACAATTTGAACACAGGAGGTTGCTGAAATGTCACTGACATATCTTTCAGATTCTCAGGAATTGCAGGTGCATACATTTCAGACTCAAAAAGAATTTATCAGAATTTATAAACTTGCGTCTAGCACTAGAATCTGCTAAATAATGCCAATATCAAACGCGTGCCCTCTCAAGTCTGAGGAGATTTTTGGAAGAGGTAATCAGAGTGGATTGAAACATTTAAATTGGTAAAGAATCCAACATGTTCCAGGGTGGGTCCTTCTGGCAGCTTTCTACATGGTGTTAGTTTCTGTCTTAGCTCATTTTCTTCTCGCATGCTGTGGAGTGAGTTGCATGGGGTGAGCCTGCTTTTGTCCACAGCTGTGGTCTCAGCAGCTGCTGAGCTGAGATCGTCAGGGCTGCAAGATGCCTTTATTTCTGTCAAGAATTTTCTGGAATTCASCAACAAAAATGTGGCTTAGCAAGCGTTTTGGGCTTTTTTCCTCATTAGAAATGAGCATCACTGTGAGCTCCCTGAGGGGACAACCGTGTGAGTGTAAGCATTGCTATAGCCCCTGTTTTTGCAACTGCCATCTTGGCTAGTGCATCAGTGACTCAGCTGGGAAATCCCAGCTACTGCATAAACCAAATAACCAAACTTTCCAGTGGGGGCCGTAATAGGCTGAGATGCTAGATGGAATGGGCACAGAGAGAAGCTAGAAGTAGATATCATCAGTAAACTGCATATTTTCTGTGGTCAAACAAGCCCTTGCTCAGCAGAGCTTTTTCACCTTTAGACGTTATTGTGACATAAATCATTGAATCATAAATCACACAGTGTTTCAGGAGAAAGCCTATGTTATATGATACATGCAGCTCAGTGCATTAATTTCTTCACTGGAATAAGCYCTTGCATTATGTCCAAACTGTTCGTCATATTTGTTCTTTTTGCTATGAGAAACCACCTTGTCTTACTATCTCTTGTGCAAAGAAAAATACGGACTGTTTAGTTAAAAAATAAAGAAATGCTTTGTTATTTCAGYAGATGCTTATTTTTTGTACCCAGTCTCCCTCTGGAGTAAAATGATGTGGTATGAAATCAAACTTCTCGAGTTTGGAATGTCAGCTCTGATATTGGAAAACTGTAGCCCACAGGTCTACCAAGCCCTCCAAGTGCCTCCTATGTGGGAAACCATTTTTATAGTGTAACAACTGGAGACCATTTGTTAGAAAATGGGTTGATAATCTGCTCTTGGAGTGAGGAGTGTTGCTGGGGTAACTCAGGAAAGTRTGATGAGCCAGTTTTATCTGCCTTAATTTCAGTTTTGTTGTTTGAGCCATTTCTATAATGAGCACCTTGGTCTTTAAAAATGTTCCTTCTTTTAATAGCTGGGCCTGCTGCCTAAGCCTTCAATAAGAAATTTAATTTAAAAAAAAAAAAAAAAGCTGTCTGGAGAACCTAAATACAAATCACCTATTTATTTTTTAGAATTTGACTTAGTATTTCAGACTRGGGTTTTTTGTGTTTAGTCTTATTTTTAAACTAACATTTCTGTTAAAATGTTRCAGGACTGCATTAGGCAGATAGGCTGTTCCTGCCTGTGGTCATTTAATAGTCTGCACTCTTTTTCTCATTTGTCTGGTACTGCTGCTGCCTCCCAGACCCACTGTCCAACTGCAGTCTGTTGCAGTATTATTATTCTTGATTTGTTCTGCAGTGGTTCATAGAGGCTCCAGCCAGGAATTTACAACTGTGATGCTATGTTCAGTGTCAACAGGTATTGAGATGATCTCTGCATTACATATTCACAATCCAAAAAATCATAATGCAAATTATAAACAACCATAGAAACAGCTGCAGTGGTTCRGCCCAAGGTCCATGTAGCCCAGCATTCTGGCTCCAGCCGTGGCCATAAATAAGGTGCCTAGCAAAGGAAAGAAAAAGAGCAAGATATTTGATATTCCCCCACTTCTTTTCCCAGGTCTCCCAGCCACCAGCAATTCATTTTCAGCTCAAGGGATTTCCTACACCCTCTTCTGCAGCCCCCAATGGGTCTGTCTTCCAAGTGCTCTTCCAGTCTCCCTTTGAAGCTCCTCAATAAACTTCCTGCAGTGACAGTGCTCTCCAGCAAGGAGATCTGCCACAGCCTGTGTGAACTACTGCTGCTGTTGTGTGGTTTTGAACCAAGCTCCCGTTAGCTTTCGCTGGTGTCTCCTAGTGCTTGTGTTGGGAGAGGCAGGGAGCAGCCAGTCCCACCCGCCTTCTGGGCATGTTGGAGGCTGATGTCCCCAACAGGCTGCAGCATCCCAGCCCGCTCCCTTGGTCCTTGTATGGCAACTGCTCCACACTTTGATCATCCTGGTTACATTTCTCTGAAGCTTTTCCCATAGTTTTTTTTCTTTTCTTTTTAAAACAGAAGAGTTTCTATCCCTGTTCTTTGTATGTTCCTGTGGGATCGTTTTTGCTCTTCAGTCAAATTAATGTCAATGTTGTTCCAGACTTGGAAATATTTCATTTCTGGGAAAAGACTTTATTAAGTTGCTCCAGTTCATATGTTCTGCTACAAGAAARGATTTGGTTTCAGCAACTAGCAATGTYCATTAACAACTACGKKTTTTTTTYCTTTTTGTTTGTTTGTTTGTTTTGGTTTGTTTTCAACTCATTTATCTTTATTCTTGCACACTTCCAAAAGTGTTCTAAACTGAATGGGGAAATAAATAGATTTAAGTGAAAAGTGTTGGATATTATTCTGTTGTTTTTAAGGACTTTGGGTGCTCTTAAGTCCTTCAATCAATTCTTTTCTAACTCCTGCTGTGTGCTGAGGTAGATACCAGTGCAAAGCATAGCACTTGTTTGATTTTGTGCCATGTTCAGCTATATGAGTACCTCCAATGGGAGCAGCCTTTGCCTTCTCTCTGTCTGCCCCGCTCATCCTCCAGTGAGTTGCAAAAGCAATACTCTACCTTTATTATTTTTATTCTTTTTCACATCATCTGTCTTTCTCCACTCGCATCAGACACATCAGACAAATAAGTGATAAAAGGGAATGATGATCTGTTTAACACCACAGGAAGAAAGATGCATTATGAGACAAGAGAGACCTCTTGTTTACAGCGAGTTATTTTTGGTAATTAGCCATTTGTAGAGGAAGATGAGCCTCCGCTCGTAAAGTCAGCATGACATAATTTAGGGGACTCTGAATGGAAGTCTAACATTTGCCTGAATTGGAAATGTTAATTGTGTGCATTTAGAAATAAATAAATGGCTGTTTTTTCTTTGCAGGAAGCAGACTGAACAAAGACCTGAGACATTATCTCAACCAGAGGTTTCAGAAAGGATCACCGGATCACGATCTGCAGCAGACTATTAGAGATAACCTTTATCGCCATGCTGTGCCTTGTAAGTAACAAAACATTGACCTGGTGGATTACRCGTAGTAGAATTTCATATTTTCTTTTGAGGCAGCCTTCACGTGGTGGTGTGCACGGCTCCGGGGGAGACTCAGTTTTCAGCTTGTGCAGGCTTCCGTGTGTGACAGCAGATAGGGTTCAGGCAGGGTTGAAGAGGAAAACAGTTCATCGTTCATCCTTGAACTCYGCTTTTTTGATTACATTTTTGGAACAGTTGATGGTTCGATGCAAGCCAGCGATGCTTACTTTGGAGAAAAAACCCTAAAAAACCAGCCATGAAGTCAGTGCTTGCCTTAGAAATAGTCTTCATGAACATCGTTATGGTGAATGTTCCTTTATTGGTTTGAAACCTATGAATAAAAAAACCTGCTTTTATTTTTATTTCCTTAGCAGAACTTTATTTCTGATGCTTATTTAACTTGTGAAATTGAACAGCATTTTATGGCTGGGTGCCATTGTAGCAGGCAACTGCCACTGTTGGAAGGTCATCCTCGATTCAAGTAGGAGATAAGCTGCAAGAGTTAGTGAAGCTGAGAAAGAAATGCTCTTTTTCACTCAAAAAAAAACAACCAGGAGGAAAACGGAGAAGTTTGGAGGGTGGTAATCTTTAGAAGTTCAGAATCTTTACTCAGAATGAGACTGTCCTTGGCATTTTGGGAAGATGTACAAAACGTTGAGAATGATCCTACTTCATTGCACCTCTGATTGGCATTTTCCAGCTGCCAGGAGAGGCTATTCTAAAGAAAAGGTTTTTCTGCTTAACTTTGGGATGAGCTATGGGGATAATGGTATGCCTTTCAGATCAGGCTGGGATAAGAACTRGTAAACATCTTGGTTATAGGATACTGAGATGAGCAGCAAAATATTTTGAAGTTTTCTATCTCAACATGATTTAGARCTTGTTTATCCTGGTAGACTTATATAAATATTGAATAATGATRTTGCCACTCAAAAATCGGTATTTGCCAACAAATATCACATAATGGTACATAGAGTAATAGCCATTTTCAATTTAAGTGTTGCATGTAGGAGAACTGTGTAGGACCACAGTTAAAATTGTGTGGTAACACTGATAAATGTTGATTCTTCAAATGGCAGATGCTGTATATCACCGTTAGTTTATTCTCATTTTGTCAGTGGAAAGCATGGACCAAATTACATTTAAAGTGCTGTGCATGGACATAAAGAATAAATATAGATTATTATTTTCTRTTGAACACTTCCATTTTCCATTTCGTCAACGTGAAATATGATTAGTTTTCAATCATCTAACTTGCCAGGCTGCAGGTTTTTAAAGCATACTGTGAAAAGTGCCTTCTAGGAGAGCACGTGCAATGTTAGGCTCGGGAAATGCAATGTCGTGATGCTAATGTCCTTCTGCCTATGTGTTATATTCCAATTTCTAAAGCAGCAAATAAAGCAAGTGAGTGTAAGTTCTGTGGAAGCATTTTGTGCATTACCAAGGTTACATTTTTAAATGCTTTCCTTTGAGTCTTTTCTCTGATTTATTGAACTTGATGGTGAGCTAAACTGCTTAGACTCGCTAAAGACTTTTGATTTAAAATTAAGATCAGTGAAAGTGARTCCTGCCTTTTAGAAATAGCTGGAGGAAATATGGTTTGTCGATGTATTAATAAGAACATCAGTACTTCTGTTCCATTTATGAAACAAATGGAAAATCTGAGAAGTGGAGTTAGTTATTGTGTGTCTCCATACTTTGAGTTGTAAATCAAGTAGCATTTAATTTTTTCTTCATGTACTGTGGGGATGGTATCTGCTTTTAAGAATGATGCTAATATTTCTATGTGAATTTGAATGAGACTGCTGTGCACGGTGGGTTGGGATGCTTTACAGGTCTGGAGATTAATCTAGCTGTACGCTTATATTTTTATTCCTTGGTACACGTGACCAGTAAATCCAGAGCCCTGGACCAATCTGTAGTGCTAATGGATTATGAAGTCTTGTATTTTGAAAATGGAATTCCCTGCTGATTATGTGGTAAACACGAACAAGAACACAAGGTCACTTGGACTGAGCATGCTTGGCCTGACAGCTGCTTTTTGTTGCACTAATATAAGGGCTAAATGAAGTGATAATTAGTGAATGCAAAATGGAGGAAGGTGATGTTAACCAGTTCTTCCCCAGAAATTCTAGTAAGAATGCCACGTGGTTCAGCTCTGACTAGTTTAGCACAGGCAGGGAGAAAACCCAGAGGGCTTGTTTCCCACACAGCCGCGTGCCAGTTGCGTGCTGGGCTGACTYGGGAACTGAGTGAAGACACGGCTATAGCTTTTGTAGAAGACAGAGGTCAAGCCGAGGGGAGGAAATATGCAGAAAGTTTGACTTGACCTCGTTATTTCATATGACAATGACACACTGCTTAAGCGTCATTTAGATTTTTACTTTAGGAGAGTTGGTTAAGAGTTTGCTTTATTTTCTGGTGAACAATCGAGGGTGAGAGAGTGGGATTATATCAGCTCCCAAAGGGGATATGAGTGTTGCCTAAATGGGTGACACAGGGATGGTATTCTGAGAGACCGGAGGACTTCATCCCTAAACATGGGAGCTGTCATCAAGAAATAAGACCTTGAAATGGACCCAAAATTGAAGTATTATTGAAAGAAGTAAGTGAACCCCACGGTTATTTTTGCAASCTGAAGTCTTCCCCTGCTCCTCAGTGCCCTCTGCCCCTCCAGCACGCTTCCTCCGAGTCTTCGTACCCTCCGATCCCTGCTCCCCCTTGAGCTGACTTTTTTTGCAAAGATCTGTAGTAAACAACAGCTGTGACAAGCTTCCAGGTGGCCTCCAAGTTTGGTTGTCGTGCCGTCGTGAGTGCTCTGCTGTTACTATCACRCTAAACCCACGGGTTTATTTACAGACCCAAAGCATTCTCCTCTGGAATTTACAACTTCAGCATCCTACTCTAGGACTGAGCAAGAGTAAGGAAGAGAGGCAGGACACCTTATTTATGTATTTGGATGGTGCATAAGTGCTCATGAAGCCATGCATTTACAGTGTACAAATCTTTGAAAGAGTTAGTGCAGTTCAGCCACTGAACTACCTTTTCTTTCAGCTGAACCACTGTGTGTTATTTCCTTTGCTTTCTTCCTGATGCTCTCATTTTACTGTTAACTTCACATGCTGGGTCAGAGTCATTATTTTTTTTAGAGTATTTTTGTCTTCTGCTTAAGAAAAATCAGCACCTTAATCTTGAGCAAAGTTATTCTCCTTATGTGTTCAGATAAATAACTATTCTCATTCCTAGCATGTAGGATCCACTGTCAAAACTAGAAAAAACCCTCAAACACATCATCCAGATTAGCAAGATGTTGGTCCAGTCTCAAGCTATCCCCTTTGCCTCGTTTTGTTTTGAAGCACCACATTTTTCCTGTTTTCTGATGTGCCTAATGAAGATCACCAGAAATAATGCTCTATTTGTGGGCTAGTTAATGGCTCCATTGAGCTTGGAGTAGACTGTGAATTGGCAACAATGTCGTGATTACTGATTGGCCATGACTGTACCAGAAGTGCTTTGACTGATGCAGAGTCTTCGCCCACAGCTTATTTCTAGTGTGGGTTTCACTTATTCCAGCTCAATTTTGCCAGCCTAAGCTCTTAAGAGCAAAAGAGCAGATTTACCGACTGTGTGGGGCATCTTGCTGGGGCACCTTGGGGCATCTCTGGGTCCACCTGTGCTAGTGACCGTAATGTGACTTGCATTACATCTGATTTGGGGGGARGCTGAAAGTCTGTGAGGTAGAGTGTGTTGGCATCCTGGCATTAGGATTCAGAGAGTGTTTCTTAGGACCAGGACTCCCCCAAACAGGATTTGTGTATGTGAAGATTTACTTARGGGAAAATGTGATTAGTTGGAAGTACCTGTAATAATATAGCCATTAAATAGGTGTTTCCAAGTAGCCTTACTGTGGGATATCTGTGCAATAGTGTTAATTGAGAAAGATATACGATAGCAACTTGCTTTAACGTTATAGTGCAGCAGTGTGTCTAAACCACTGTTCACGGAAGGCTGAACAGACAGGATTATCTTCCTCATTTTGAAATGATGGTAGAGGGCATCTGTTTAAAATAAACAAGCAGTACTGGCCATTTGTCCTCGTGCTTATTCTCAACAACCTGACAGCAGTTTTCTTTTCACAATGTATCAAGAAGAATCACAGAGATGATGATATTTCCATAAAAGCTTATCTCAGCATGTTTTTTTTTTTTCCTCTGAGCACATTTACCTGATTCTCCACTTGTTTGAGTCCTGTGTGACATRCAGAGGCAGCTGTGGTGGGCCTGACATTTGGCATCTGCACCTTTACTTGCTAAAACAGTGTACCTGGTGCAGGCATGACTGAAATAACAGATCAGTGGTCCCCTCCCTCTATTCATATATATTCTGCATTTGTCTTATTTTGGTACTGTGCAATTCCTTTCTTTGCCAGGCAGTAGTCTTATGAAGGAAAACTCTGGAAAACGCAAGGTCTTTTTCATGGTAGGTGAAATGGGGCAACGTAATGGCTAGCCTAGAGTTAAGTCTTAGATGTCAGCCTAGACACTCTGTGGCAATCTTTTTTTTTTTTTTTTTTTTTTTCTTCTTCCCAAAATTGGCTTTTAAAACCTCAGGAGGTCATCATTCAACAGTTGATTCACTTTCCCAAAACAAGTACATGCCCTGGGATTAATTGGCCTGAGAGTTTAATGTTAGAGATTTACCACTTTCATTTCTGCTGTCTGTTCTCTCACCTTCCCAGAGTTTGATCTGTTCCTCTGTCTTCAATTACAGAACAGTAGCTCCAACTGTTGTGGTTAGTCTTATAGCAAAATGGAAAGAAATGGATAAAAATCAATAGTGTAAGTGTCGAGTGATCTGTAAGGAGGCTTAGAAAAAGACAGCGACACCCAGGCACCTGGCTGGCTGGAGCTCTCTCACATTTCAGTGGGAAATTTGAGAATAAGTTTCTTTATTCCAAGCGATCTGCTGGTACAAAGGAAAAGTCTCCTTTCTAAGGAAAACCAATAATATTGAACAAGGAAACTTCACAGTATTTATAGGATAAACTTTAGTAAGTGCATGTAGAAGAGCACATGGAACCTCATCATCTGGATTAAATGTTTTCATGGATAATWGAAGTACCAAAGGGTAGTTTAGTTGCTCCAGGAGTTGGATAAACTGCTACATGCGTAACCACCGTCATCTGCAGCTAATGGAGGACTCGAGAGATTAAATGGGCAGGGGTGTGATGAAACTGCTGTCAAACATGCAGACTTTGGTGATTTCCCAGGACAGCTTTTAAAGTCCTGTAGCACTAGGTTCCCCATAAGTATTTCTGAACTTCAAAATGAATCGATAGAAGGGATATGCAAACCAGCTTACAGAAGGTTCCTTTCTTTAGAATATTGAGTATAATAGYCTATCAGTATACTTGGAAAAATTGTTGAAGTGAAGCAGAAGGACCTTTATGTTCCAAATGCATGTGTTTTTACATGTTGGGATATTTGAGTCACAATTTCAAAGTTATTTTTGGTTACTAATTTTTATTAAGGATAAACAGAATCACTGACAGTGCACATTATTCTTCTTCACAAGCAATAAATCWTCAATCTATGTACACAAATGTTCTTTGAATTCTCAAAAGCTTTCCAGACCTGCAGCCRTATTATCCAAGTACCTTTTGTTGCAGTTCCCTTCCTAGAGGTGTAATTCCGCTTTTGTAATGAGAARAAGTTGCAGTGTTCATGAAATATTCATTTGAAGATACACACTGATAAGGTGATGAACAGCAGACTGATCTTTTTTCTAACACATGAAAAATAATTAATTGTTTTACAAGATTTATGTTAGGAAAAAGTTTTAAATATTTTTAAAATAGTGTCCTTATCACTAGGGTGCAACATACAGGTACCAGCAGTATGTAAAGATAATTTTTCTCAAGAACATTTGCTTGTGAGTTAATTTAACTCTGAAGCATATGAGGCACGTTTTCCGTGCCAGCTAACGTACACACATTTACTTTTTCCTGTATTTTCAGCAGGGACTGTATCCTGAGTACAACCAGTGGGTTTAGAAAATCCTTGTAGCTGTGTTCCAGGGAGTGCAGAATTGCAGCAGAGTCCCCTGCAGTTTTCAGGGATACAATTATTTCACATATTAATGAACCAGATGCGTTTTAACTTTTGAGAAAGAAAAATGCCCTGTTTTGAGCAACAGGGCCAACATTTCTGTAGTTTATTTCCTTCCTATAGACAGTCATTTCTGTTTAATCTAGGAGACTTCAGACCTTTTTTTCCATCTGGTCTGTCCTTTCAGATCAATAGTGCATTTTGTGCCAGTGGAACTGCTGGGTTTTCGGTTTTGTTTTCGGGTTTTTTTTTTTACATTTGGAAATAAAAGCACTTATGATAGCAAATATTGCTCCATCTGCTTACCCATTTGTGAGGAATAGCTTTTTTGTATTTCACTGTACACCCAGYTGAAATTGCATGAGGCACCAGAGAACAGTACAAAGCAGAAGAGCTCAGCCTTATAGGCTCTCCCATGCCACTTGCCAAAGGAGATTTGGGTAAGAAGTGTGGGAAGAGATTACATGGCTAGTTTTCTTTGTTTTCTTTGTTAGTCCCCAGTGTACTTAATTTTGCGTTTTTTCATTGCGGTTGCTTTGTACTACGAGTGGGTAGCATCTGCGAGTGGGTATTTAGGTAGTGCAAACAATGTCTGTGCATATGTTTTAAAACGTAAAGGTTTCTAAGGTTGTGAGTCTCTTAGCAGAGAGTAAATCAGAGCTGAGAGCAGGTACTGCTGTTTGGAGGTTGAAGGGGTRGAGATGAATTATCCCACGTTATTTATTTCAAAACTGGCTCTGTCCTGCCATAGCTTTTCATACGATATCCCAGGGTCCTGATTAAATCTTTTGTGATGGCTGCAGTGTCTCAGCTTTTGATTTCATTGAAGCGGTTTGATTTCTTTTCAACTACCACCATGTATCTGTTCAAGGTTTACAGTGTGTTAGTTATGCTACAAGCCAAGAGAATGAGTGTTCCAGGCAAAAGGAACAGTTTAAAAAAGGAAAAATTAAATGTGTAGCCATTCTTTCACCTGTTCTTCCACCGACATTTGCGTTTGGATTCACATTTGGTATTTCATGATTAACTCCCTCTAGAAAGCACCCATCGCTCTGTATGGGTATGGTCGTGCTTGGATGTGTTCATTTGCGTGGTGGTTTCAYAGTACAAAAGTCCCGTGCTTCTTTTGTCAAAGATGTCAGTACTTAAAAGGGGATACCTGAAAATCCTATTTAAATGATATTATTCTGGTCCAGTGCAGTACCTGCAATGTAGTGTGGGCAAAAACAGTGGCATTGCAGAGGAGGAAATGCCTGTGTGATTCCCAGTCACATATATTGCTACCGTGACAAGTCTCTGAGCCCAGGAGGGCAACGGCAGATGCAATCTCCTGATGGTTTGATGGGAGTCCAGACTTGCTACATTTCATCTTCAAACAATTATCCTTTTTTTAACATTACCATGCTTCTTCACATAAAGCGTGCTGTATTTGTCCTCTAAATCCTTTCTCTCTTTATTTCAGCAGAGAGGAGATTAGCTGTGTAATCACTTATAAAGCTGTTTAGATTCTGCTAGCTGGTTTTCTTTGGGGAGAGTCATACCCAGTACCTTTACTAGGAATAACTCTGTAAATTAATCTTCGTTGATTTCCTTCCCCCTGGCTCCCAGTGAATAAGACGGTAGAAAAAATAGAACAAATATTTCTAGCTCTGCCCCTATTGAAGGAGAAATAAATCTTTCCTATTCGTCATAAAGGTCTAGATGTATCCTTTTTTTATAATGTCCTCTTGAATAATTAGAGCTTTGAGTTACAAAGTCAAGATTCTTGGGTCATTGCCAGAACAGATTTGTTTAAGGGGGACACTAGTTCCCTGAATTCCTTTTAAAGGGCTTTATAATGTCCCAGGCTGCTCTTAATTAGTGATTTAAGAGGGAATACATCTGTTTCACTGAGGATTGTGAAAATTATTATTTAAATGGAAATGTTTAATAAATGGCTCTTTGAAAGGCTAATGTATCTTCAAAATGAGATGTGTATCGCAGAGTAATCAGGTGGATAGTGATCTAGCAGTTCTACTTGCAGGGTCTTTTTGGAGCTGAAGATGGAGAAGAACATCAAAGACCCTTGGAAGTGTCATCTGCCATTGAATTATATTTCATACTTCATCATTCATTCACTACCTGCACTTTTTCTTTAAACTTTGGGTTTAACACTTTATTTACCAGGGGAAAAAACAGTAGACAAATGTTGATGTTGGTAAAGGGAAGTCTATAAGACAAAGCAGGATTGCTTATTAGATAAATTGATCATACTTCCATTTTTATCTCAGACCATCATGGCAACACAAACACTGCCACGACAGTATGGATTTTTCTACCAAATTTAAAGCTACTTAATGGGAGATTGTCATATGCTAAAAATGTGCAGGTGATCTTTGCTGTATTAGGAATTTGAACTGAGGGACTGGGGCAGGTGACAGAGGAAGGAGGAACTCCAAATTAAGAAGCTGCTGCTTTTAGCAAACTCTTCCTTGAATACATGAGGAGATGGATATTTATAAATGCAGYATTACCATCTCCTACTGTTCACAGGTCTTGAATTAGTAATCAAAAACTTGAAAGTGGATATTTTGACTCTTTCCATTTATCTGTTAGTTTCTGAGCTCTTACTGCTATCTTCTTTCATGTTTTTCTAGGGTGTGGGTTTGGGGGTGTTTTGTTTTGTTCAGAGGGGCCTAATACATGAGAGCTGAAAAGGTACTTGAATAGTGAGGTTTCAGCTCTCCTAAATCCAGGTATGTAAGGTTTTGAGAAAAGCGGCAAGTGTTGCAAGACATGCAAGAGAGTTGAGGAAAACCCAGCAGGACACTGAATGGCMGTGCAGAAGTAGGAAGGCTGGACTTGACAGTGGGGCAGAGCTGGACGCATTTTTTTCAGGAATGTAAACAYCCCATAATGTTCATAAATATCTTTCCCATTTTCGCATTCCCGTAATTTTAAATACATATTTTGCTACCTCACTTAGCCTTCTGCAATGCTCTGCAAAACACCCAGTGTTTTCTAGAAGGGAACGGCTGATGAGATGCGATAGTGCTGCTCCTGTGTAACTAACCACACKGGAGGATCACGCTGACAGACATTCTGTAAATTGCCCACATTATGGAACATTGATTATACCATTAAAATGGTAAATTTAATATTATAGTACTATTAGATTTCTCCCTCATTAACTCTGATCTGATAAACAACCTCTGGCATATTTTGAAGGTAATAGTCACCTTACAATCACTACTGCTCCTCTCTATCTGGCATTTCAAGCTCCTATAGATTTATAGTTCTTCTGTCATCTAATCTGTACTTACTGCTTTATTTTTTCTTTGAACTTGTGCTTACAAGCAGACCCTTTCTTAGAGGGCTCTAGGCATGCAATTAACACTTCACAGCAAGAATAAAGTCATCCTAAATTCCATTCTTGGGATTTAGGACAAAATCGRTTTCAGAGAATAGAATGAACCCAATGTTCAGGCAAGCATGATGTGGACCTCCAGAGGTGTTCTAGTACTGGGCACTTTGTAAGGGTTGGTAGAGGGTAATGCTGGTAGCAGTGGTTGTGTTCCCGGCCTTCGCAAACAGGTATCAGAGCAGCCTCTSCAAAATCTTGCTGGAGATGTCGGTGGTGAAGAGGGGACCGAGGGGGTGCTGTGGCAGGGGCTGTGATGGGTGCTGGGCACAGCTCTGCCAGGCAGAGCAGCCCTGCTGCAGCACGCCCGGGAGCTGGAAAAGCTGAAGAAACTTTTTTCAGCTGTGTCTGTCCAGCAGAGACAAATTCCACTCCCAAACGTTAATCCTCAAGCAGCGAAACCACGAGCTGCAGCTTAACAAAGTAACCTTAGCTCCTCCCGGCTGGCAGGGAGGCTTCCGTGGAGGTATCACTTGCCTCCTTGTTTTCCTAAGTGAGTCATGGTTTAATTAGAGCGCTGTCTCGAGGAGGAGGTGGTTGTTATACATCACCTATCACAATGTAAAAGTGGAAAGCGACAYTGAAACGCTGACCCCTAATCTGAAGTGCACCATCTGTGTTTTATTTCCACATCTTGCTGAGTTTACAGTTATTTGAATTCACAGTTTGTTCCCCATTTGCTGTTCCCACATGGTAAGTGAATTGGATCCAAAATGTACTGATGAAAGATTGAGAAGGCTGTTGGAGAAGTTTGTTCCTACCTACAAGAGTGCTCTATCTCACACTTCTTCCACCCTGTGAGTTAAATCCCAGCTGTAAAATCTTGTCTCAAGATGGTCTTCTTTCATGGTGGGAAGTTGGGGTTACTGTAAGGACAAAGACTCCTTTCCCCATCCTGAAGTGATTTATGGTTTGCCTGTGACTTTCTGCTCGAGAAAAGGTAGAGAGTTCTCTCACGTCTGACCAAGCATTTGCTTTACTGTTCCTGTAAATTCGTGTGGATGCTTATCTGGTGGTGCTTGGCTTTGGAGCACTACTCTTATTTAATATTTTTTCTTTGTTAGTATGAGCCAAAGTGTTTGATGCTAAAATAAGACTGGGTGTAATATAATGAAAGGTGCTATAATTACGATTGTAACAGTTTTCATGGTGCAACTTGGAATTACTCTGATTTTAGAATGGGCAAGCAGCTCAAAAACAGGTTGAATTTCATTCATTCTCCTTTGTTTCTATTGTTTCTACTGACAGCAACCATTTTCTTAAGACATAACTAACTGTAAAAAAGATATAAAATTTAAATATGTCGTATTTCAAAAGCAAGCCATCAAAATGCTGAAGGCTGTATAAACTTAAATACCTTCTTTGGTTTTTGCTGTAGACCACACAAGCTCTGAGAAATTGATTACTCTGGTGCTYGAAGGGGCTTTCATGATACAGAAACAGAGGTTTGCATTGAATTTCTTTCTTTGTGTGTGGGACTTTTTTTGGAAAGAGAAAAAGCCTTTAAACCCCAGATTAAAAATAAGTCATTTCATTGTTTCCTTTYCCCCCCCTTCTAAATCTTATGAAAGAGTTTTCATAAATGATTGGGGAGCTGCATCTCTGAATAAATGTAAAGTAAAATGCTCCATTTCTTTTTTTAATAAAGAGGCTTTTTTATGGAATGTCCCATTTAGGTGCTGCCTCACTGAAGTATCATCTGGTGAGAGAGTTTCAGTCTGGCTTGGGCAGATTTTTTTATTTTGTGGACATGAAGAGGAGGGGCGAGGAATTAAGAGTTATTTATTTTCCTATTGCAGTTTTCAAATTTACTGTATCCAGTACTCTAAATCCATCATTATCACAGGCTTTGGACTTCCCATGGGGACTGTGAGCTGACCGGACGCATACCCAAAAAACAGCCTAAGACTCAATGAAGCTGTTGTTGAAAGATCAGGAAGGTGAATCTTGAGCAAAGAATTTTTAACTTTTCTTTTTAAACAAGAGACAYATARCGGGCCAGCACCTTGGGCCAGATGSTGTTTTCATGAACACATGTAACGCGCATGTTCGTGTGTGGCTATTTCTCTTATAAAGGTAATATAAGKYTTGCTATCTCGGTGCATTTCAAACACTTTTGGGGATCGGGTACTTCAGCAAGAGCAGTCGCTGTATCTGCGCTGTTGGGTTTGGTAGCGGAACACAGAGATGATGTTTTCTCCTTGTTGCCCGGCCCTCACACACTCGTGCTGTAAACTTGTGAGCTGTCGCCTGCGTCCCCACCTGTACCGAGCTGCTTTGCAAGCGATGGCCGTTAGCTGGTGCGGTTCAAAACGTCTGCTTGTTAGAGCAGCAGCCGTGGGTGCTGTCCCTGCCGTGCCTGAGCCCTGGTCCATGAGAGCAGGTGACCAGGGGTGGCCCCACGGCACCCTGTGCCCACCCCATCAGCACCTCCCACACGGTCCTCGGGATCCGCACGTCCCTGCCTGCCTCGGTGGAGCTGCGCGAGCCCCGGCGAAGCAGCCGTTGGGCTGCGGGGGAGCAGATTTCCTTGCGAGGCTGGAATCCCCTGGGATTTCAGTCCTGCATCTAAGCAATCCTGTGCTGTGAGATATGTGGAAAGCATCCAAGACGGACACCTGCTGGCTCTGAAGCAGTCAAGTGCTTTTTCCAAAATATCTTTGGCCCCTGTTCTTGATGTTTACTTTTAAAAAGATACAGGCATGTGTTGGCTGTAAAAGAAAGGAAAAAAAAAAATCATCGCTACTGTCACTGAAATTCCCTGCAGATTTAAAAGGAAGATGAAAGTTGGTACTTTAAGAGAAACTCAAAGCCCTTGGGACAAGCACACCAGAAAACAGAAAGGTCCTCTCTGTTCTGTCTGATTGCTTGCAAAAATGAATGCTGTATCTCCTATGGAGAGAGAGACAGAGCTAGAAATACATATTTGCATAGTTCCCCCATTCTCTTGCCTTGCAAACTAGGACAATACCATTTTGCACTTCCCTGGGCATATTCTCAAACAGCAGCTCAGTGAAGGTGATAGAAAAATAAAAAGGGTGAGGGAGAAAGAAGAGAGGGGGGAAAAATGTGCCTCCTGGTATTTCAGATCTCCAGCATACACAGGTGCTTTTTAATCCCTCTGGCCTACATATTCCACAGCCCCAAGGAATAGAGGAGTTGTGATGTAATGCTCTTTTCCTCACACTCCCAGCTTAAATACAGATGGAAGTTGTTGTCATGTGTTAGAAATGTCACCAATAATATAAAAGGCAGTCTTCTGCATTCTCCCTTTTGCACTGTCAGCTGCTGCTGCCAGCTTATTCTTCCCTCTCAAACCTATTGTCATGTGGCAGAAACCCTGATGTAAGTAAGCCCTGTCCTCCCCCTGCTTATGATCCCTGCATTTTTTATTCCCCTCTGCTGCAGTGCTGAGGATCATTACATACCACGACTTAAAGACAAGACCTCACAAAGGAAGGATTAATCTTGTATTTGTGCTTGAATTTCGAAGGACTCAGGCAAGTGAGAATGTTCTGTTGTATTCTCTTTTTTTTCTTTCCTAGATGCTAACGTAAGAAATGAAAAGCGGCAAATGCGATAAGCCAGGTCTGTGTTTACTGAGCGAACGCAGTGGTTCCTCAGCTGCAGGTTGTGCATGTAAGGAGAGAGCGGGTTATAACGGGAGGCAGGGGAGGCTGTGGGCTGGGGAGGGAGCTGCGGAGCGGAGCTGCACAGCCTTAGCCCAGCCTGGGAGGACAGATGGCTAGTGCTGCTTTTTAATTCATCAAGCAGGCTTTACGTGAGGCCCGTTGGCGAGCGGGTGCGCTGCAAAAAGCGGGGTCAATGGGCACGAATAGGCTGAGATCAGGACCAGATGCCTGCCGAACAATGGGGCTTTTGAAAGAAATGCGGGAGGAAGCGTGGCGCTTGCTTTGTACTGCCTCCGCATTGCAGGTTGGAATGGGGCAGCTCCGATTTAATGAAGTGCATTCCTAAACGTGGTCGTCAGCCCGGGCTGGGAGACAAGGGGACATGTCAGAAGGGGGCTTGTGGGGCCGGCGTCGGGGGGGAGCGATCCACTGATGGATCGCTTCGAACAATGCAGTCTTAGTGCTGGATGGGAAAAACCATCAATACATCCCTGTGCATATTAATGCGATACAGCAGGTGTTGCTAAATGTCTGTCCCCACATTGTTCTCCCGCGGCTCAGCTGAGGAGGGGGCAGGAAGGAGACCTCGCGGGGGATGCACTCATCTGGGGTGGAAATGTAGCTGCTCCCCAGACAGCCGCGCATGCCGAAAGTAAAGCAGGAGGCGAGAATCGGTGCGCGTTTCCGCTCCTGGGGTCGCGGCGTGGGGCAAGGTGCTGGCCGCTGGGAGCCGAGCTGGGCAGCGGTCCCCTGTGCTGGCTCTGGCAAGCAAGGAGGGACAGGCTCAGAGAGGCTGGTCACATCTTAAAGGCGTAGCAGGGCCAGAAGGGTCCTTTTTTTCTGCAAAACATCCCCTAAACTAAGCGGGTGTGAAGGTTGGGAAGTGAATTTCCTGAGAGCAGGCTGGGTCACCAGGGCAGAGGGCAAGAAGGGAGGAGGCAGAGATGGTGTCTCAGTTGAAATTCAGCAGTGAGAGAGTTAAAAAGGGCATTTTTTTTTTTTTTTAGCTTCTCCAGAAATACAACAGTTGTGAATGAGTTGCAGAAGCTGTGTGTGAATTGCAATAAACAAGGTGTACAACATGTATAAAACCAAACAAAATATCTATTTCCACATTTGCGTGTATCCTGCTGCACTGACTGGATATACTCCCCCTTAAGATAGTTTTCTATGTAACAGAAGTTAACATCCCTAAATACAGCCATGTTAGCCAGTGTAATGCTTGAAGGCTTGGGGGGGGGG
>JASVER010000022.1:7728812-7865527 GCA_030449065.1 Oceanodroma leucorhoa
TATGTATTTCTTAATAAAAAGACACCCATTTAATTGCTGCCATTGTGTTGTCTGCTCCCCTTCTGATTTGTGACATGCTATACTGTATTTGTCAGCAGAATGAAAGGGGTCTTTGTTCCTTATTCGTATTATGGCACACTGCATCTCTCAGTGAAAATGGAATATTTGCCTTTAGAGCTAACTTAGCTGGTGATCTGTGCCCGCTGTTACACTGGGAAGGGTGTCTGTTTTTTCCCAGGAGTTTCAGAGGAATTTGCAGGCAAGGCTTGTATTATTTTATTTATTTATTTTTACATATCAGTGTGTTAATAGTGATGAAGAGTCRTCAGCTTCATTTGCCCACAGGACAGGTAAAGCGCGGCCAGTGGCTGCAGCAGCTTTGCATATTGCRGCTGCCTTTCCACGTATCCCTTGTCTGTGGATGAATGGCCAAGTCGACCATGAACTAGGATTTAGTCCTTGTGCACCTTCGATCATTTACTGCTGTGTAAATCGCCAATAAGAGTTAGAAAAATAAACCAAGGGTCTGTGATACGGACAAGCTTGTGTGCCTATTCAAAGGTTGGCCAAGACCGCAGATTAATAAAGGCAGTTACTGAATGGCCAAGCTATGAGAGTGACGGTTTGGGGATGCTASTAGCACTTGTAGAGTGCTTTCCAGCCACCACTGCCAAGCGTGTGCTGGATTAGGTTACCGTATCATCCAACATCAACAGTGGTATCAGTTGCTATCTATTTGCTGTCCTTTTCTTGCTCTAGCTACTTSGGTATCAGTCTGTGTGCATGTAAATGGGAATGATTTACAAGTGTAGGGGCTGGAATTAGTAGCCTAAAAGGATCCAAATTTAAGGCAGTGCTTGCCCAAACGATTAATAAGGCTGCTTCTAACACACTTACATCACATGAATGTGTGGAGCTTGTTTTTAAATTGAACTACCAGGTTCAGCAGCTTGAGCTTTACATTGTTAATTATGCTTATTTTCTACTCTGCAGTGCACAAGGAAAAATCGGCAAAATGCAAAGTCTAGCTCAGTCCCAGGAGGCTATGGGCTGCTGTGAATGGCTTTTCTGTTAGAGGGTCTGGCTCAGTAAAGGGCCAGATTGTGAACCTGTTGCTTGTTGAAGTGTGGTTCCTCCTGCAACATGGGAAATTATATCGAGGAGTAACTTTGCTCTGGAGAGAGCAAGGATTCGCTCAGTGGTGTAGAAGAGCAAGGAGTGTTTTCTCCCTTGCCAGCTTGTTTCCACTCGTCATTGCCTACTGCTAGCTCCTGTCAGATGGAAGCAATGATGGATCCATGTAGATCCAAGAATGATGCTTCACTTCCTTCTGGGAAACTGCTACAGAGCTGGCGAGAAAAAGCACTGGCAGCTGCTCTAGGAGCACTTCAGCTCCTTGCTGTTGAAGTGTTGCAGAGCCAGGTTTTGCCTTAACAGCAATAAGCCTTTTCCAGTTGAATTTCTTTCTTTTTTATACACTCTGCTAATGCAGGTAATCCAACCTGCAATTTGAAGCTTAGAGTGTCCCTTTTGCCGTTATTGACAACCCCTAGCACAAGTAAGGCTGTCATAGCAGTCAAAGTGTTGCAGAAGGAAAAAAGCGACAATGAAAGCCATTAATTCAGCAGCAGAAGCTGATTAAATGGTGCTGGATTCTTGACTTTGCATCTGACAGTAATAATACTTACCCTCCGTTTCAGTCATTTAAAAGTTCATATGCTGCAGTTATAGATGCCTTTCTGACAGCTTTCCATCGCTTCCAGTGCACTGATTCTTTAAATGGTTATGCAAGAAATGTTTCTGAAATTAATGCACATTAAGTCATTTTGGTCAAGAGAYGCTGGGTACTGTGGTATTCAATAAAGCTTATTCAAAATGTGGTGCTATTTTCAGTCAAATTCTTTTAAATCCTGTCCTGAAATCCTCTGAATATTTTGTTCTTGAATATTCTGGTGAGCACGATGACTGGTTCACTGTGTTAATCCTATATGGTCTTTCTGTCTGCAGCTAATCCTGAGCTGTTGTTGCTGTTCTCCATACATGAGTAAGATTCCCCCTCCCCTTGATGATACTCAGTAGAATTCCAGCTGACTACTAGAAGATAACAGATAAAATGTCCTACTCTTCCTTTTTCTCCTCCTTAAGTATGAGAGTTGAGTTTCTTCTACTTGAAAAACAAAACCTGGAGAAGTAGGAAACATATCCTTGATCTGTTGTGCTCTACCTGAAGGCATGCACTGGCTCTGATTCTGTGCAGGATGTCTTCAGGAATCTCTGGACAAATCTGGAAGAAAAGACATATTTAAAGCAAGTTTCTGAATTCACATAGATTTGACAGAATGTCTATCACAACTTCTCATTAATTAGAGATGAAGCTGATAGTGATGGCTATAGTTAATATTGTTCCCCTAAAATAAAGTTATTGGATTTTCCTAGTTTCTCCTTGCACAGTGAAATGCAGGGAGGAACAGTGATTTTTTTTTTTTTTTTTTTAAAAGCTGGACCTGTCTGTGGGAGATGTGCTTTGGTAAAATCTGTCCCTTTCTGGTGGAAAAAACTTTTCCTTTGGGACAGTTAGTATCACCTCAAAATTACTCCTTGACCACGTTTCAGATTTAGTAGAAAAGCTTATGTAAGGAATGGAGATAGTTTAACCTTGGGTTGATTCCCCCCACCCCCAGTGATTTCACCCATGGGACAGACATTGTATCTCCTTATAGTAAGATTGGCATGCTTACATAAAATATGTTAATATCAATATGCTCTATATTGACATGGTTGCATGGGATGTATATGTTTGGCGTGTGTGTGTAATATAAATGCTCACACTTGCATTTAACTGCTAACATCAAAATGTCATGAACTGGAGAGTCCATGGTAATTAAGTAAAACCTTTCCATAAAAATTACATAATATTTAGTTGATGTAAAATGTCATAATCACCCACATCTTTCCTTGGAAGAGATTGAATATTTTTTTCTTTTAAATAGGCTTTCAAAGGACTCATTAAGAAAATGAAATCCAAGAAGAAAAATAGTTGACCCAGCAGTTTGAGGCCAATGAGGCAAAATTCCCAACAAAATAATGTATAAAGTCAGCCTTAAGTGAGCTGTGCCTGAATGACTTCATTATAYATTTTCTGAAAATTTTCAGTATTGAAATGGGGGAAAAAACACTAGATAAATAACATAGTCCTGTCAGTGATTGGAATAGGGGTGTGGATGTCACTTACTGTATTGAAAAGTAGCTTGTTGCTTTCCCTGCCCAAACAGAGGTATGGCCCACCTGGAATCAGCAGTGTTACCGCGTTCTTCATTTGCCTGAGGAAACTCTTAATCTATTGTAGAATGGAAATTTTAATTTGRTTTTGGGGTTTGTTTTGTTTTCATTAGGATACAACACTGCCTTTTAAWGCATTTGAAGATAAGATGAGAATCAGGTACACAAAAACATAAAAGCTCTGAAAGAGCGCTGTTACTGAAATCATGATGTATTGGAAAAAAAGCAAAAYTGCTTCTCTCTTTTCCCCTGTTTGCACCCTCTCTGGGTACAGGTTTTACCAGAAGCCTTTAGTAGGTTTATTGCTAGCATTGAGAACACTCTGGTGTTGATTTTTTACATTAATTTAAATGAATGGGGAGCARGTTGAATAATAGTCTGTAGAAGGTGCTGTTGGAAATGCACGCTTTGTCAGCRCCGCGGTGGTGATTAATAGTGTGTCATTTCTTTGATGGTGTGCTAACAATTCGGCACCAGAATGCAAGCCCTTGATAAAGGTGGGGAAGTGGGTGGGGAAAAAAAAGTCTCCTCTTCCTCTCTTTCTTACATGGACCACAAAAAGAGCCTGAGGCTTGAGACATCCCCTTGGGCTGTCTGAGGAACCCAAGTCCTTTTCTTTAGCAGAAGCTGGGAATGGGCTATAGCAGTGCAAGCTACTTGTACAGTGCTACAGCAGTGGCTGGTTAAAGGTGTGTTTTGAATGTAGTTTAGTTGACAAGTGCTAGTGTCCTGGTGTTGACAAGGCAATATTTTAACATGTGATAATCTGTCATCCTAACCTCTTAAGGGAAATCAAGGGTTTACCACATTCAGATGCATGAGCTAAAACTGTCCTTTGCCTTTTCTACACAAAGACTTTAATTTTTTTTTATTTTTTTTCTTCTGGTGAAGATGAAGTCAACTCATTTTGAGTCCTAATCAGGAAGTGATTCAGAGTCTGTGCTCATTAAATCCTTCCCTTCACTCCTGGGACTGCCAGCAAGGATGTCGCACATTACCTGCTGATGAGATGATGTTTTTGTGAGAGAGATGAATGCCCCAGAAAGTATTCTCACAGTGCCAAACCACTGGGAAACTGGAAAGGGTCTAGAAAGCCACAGCGAGGCTGGAATTTGAGTAGTTGAGCTAGTTTTATCATCACTCTGTTAAGTGGCTGCTTACCCATTAGAGGAAAGTCCTATGTGATTTGGGGGACATGAAGGTTGAGCCCTGCTGTTCTCATTATTTGAAGTTTCAGATTTTCTTTGTGTTATTAGGGTACAACACAGAGCATTTAATTCCTCTTATCAGCTCCTTTAGTCATCATTTGATTGGATGGATCGTTTTGAATTTTTTTCCATTTTTCTCTTTCTCATATTTCGTATATTCTATTGTTTTATTAGTTCAGTGGCCTTTTTGGGTCATTGCAGTCTAAGTATTCTGACTTTTATAAAGGTCTTGGTGACTAAATATTAGTGACCTCCATTCATCTTCCTTGCGCTTCTCCAAGACAGTGCAGTCTGATTTTGAGCTGCACTGTGCTACAGTATCAGTGAGTTCATCGCGTGGTGAATCAAAACCCATTTCTTCTCCGCAGATGAAGGTGTCCGTTCAGTACATCGCATTGCTGAGTTTCTGCCTCAGTGTTTGGGGTACATAGGATCCCTGCAAAAGAAGTGGAGGAGAAACTAGCCTGTGGAGCTTTGCCAGCCTAACTAAAATAAAGAAATGTACCGTGAGACAATTAAAAGTGTATTGTTGGATTCAGGAGAGTCGTAGGAAAGACTAACAAGCTAAGCACGATTGACTTGACTTTCCAAATTATATAAGAGGAAATGGAAGAGTTAGCATTAACTTCATTGGGGAACTTGTTATACCAACAGAAGTCTTTTTGGAAAATTCAGCCTTGTATTGGTAGGCTCGTGTTTTGGGGCATTCCTTCTTGGGCACCATCTATGAGGCGTTTCCCTAGTTCGGACTCTGCCTCTTGGTCAGAGCTGAATGGACATGGGTCTGAGGAGAATTTGGGGTTCCAAGGTTAGGAAATCTCAGAATTGATGCTGCCATAATTTGACCATTTTATGCATTATATTCTGCCATTATCTGGGCAAGTCTTGTCAAATAGACGTGTAACATAAGAGCTTTTCTCATGCTCAAACTTGCTTTCTCCTTCTGGTAACACTCTGCCTCATTTGTTATTTTCTGCTGCACACTAAGTGAAGTGAGAAACGGGTCTTATGAGTGAAATAAGTCCATCACCAGAGTGGAAGAATTCTTGCGAAATACCTGCATGCACAAAGAGAAACAAARACTGTTCAAGCAACTTGGACTGTGACCATTGGTAGCTCAGAAGTACTTAATTTGGGAGACTATTTTAGCAGGCATTTTTTTCTGCGTAATGTTGTAGGCTTTTTAAAAGGGCAGGGGGAAGCAAAGGAACACCCCAAAATTTCAAAGTCCTACCTTCCTCCCAAAACTGAGAGCGAGCTGTTAAGGAGGGGCAGAGAACAACTATGGGAGATTTCATCCACAGTATTTAAAGTTTGGGAAACTTTAAAATGGAAGTCACTGAAAGCAGAAGCTTGTAACGGAGTGTGTGAAACAGGCTTTTCAGGTGTTGCTGCTGGCTGCATCTGACACACGCAARGCTTAGATTTTTAAGCAAGGGAAGATTTTAATGCCACCCAAATGTTGCTTTTATACGTAGAACTCTTTGCATCTCTAGCTGCAAAATGGCACACTGTCACCATGGGGAGATCTTTAAATTGAAGGGCCTTTCTCTAACAAAAGGTCTGCTTCACTGTAAAGGAGATACTAGGGTTATATCATCTTGAAGGGCAAGCTGGTAAATGAGATATTATTATCTCAGTGTGTTCTTTTAGTAAAATATGTAAAAGTGGCTCACTCCTGGTGAATTACCTGCTGACCTGATCCTCTAGCAGCCTTATTAAATAGTTGCCTGTTGTAACATTCTTTGTGAAGTTAAAGCATGTCCCACTGCACTAAGCACTATTTCAGATATCCCCATTATAACAAAAAGTCTTTATATAGTAATAGTGCAAACCGATGGCTCTCATGGGTGCTTTCATAATGAGGTTTTATGGTATCCCTTTTCTCCTTTTACCAGTGTATCAAATTTACTCGATTTCTCTCCATATTCATAGAGCTTAACAAATTTGCTCTTCTAACTCCTCCGATGTTCCAAACAACAACACTTCTGATACAGAATGAGTTTACCAAAACAAACAGTGGCATAAAATAAGTGTATCTTTGCACAGCACGGTTGCTTGGGCTGGCATGGCTTAATGAGCTTCTGCTCATCAGCTGAGCTGCTGTAGCTAGCCATGGATGCACTCCTTGCCCTGAGCAAATGCAAAATGAAGTGAGTTAGTTTAAAATCTTAAACTTTTGCTATTTAAAAGCTCACGCTCTGCTTGAGTACTGGCGTGCTCTGATGCTGTTGAATGGCCAGTGGTAACTTGATTTCTTTTGGTCATCTGTCTGTAACCTGAGAAGAGTTTTAAAAGCAAATAAATATTTCTGTTTGCCATATGGTGGTAGGCAGCTGCCCTTGCTGGTGCTACTTGAGGTTTGCAATACTGTTAAGCAACAGAAGTAATGGGGATGTGACCAGCACCTGAACAAACAATTGCACTTGTGCCTTGGGCTTTGAAACTATATTCCTTGGATATTCTTGGGTGGAGTGGAAGAAATATTAAACTCCTTTGATGTCTTTCCTGACCTCACATCTAATTACATTATTTTTTGATAGCTTTCCCTCAGGAGTTCCTTATTTTATATGCATTTTCCGAATACACATTCAAATGAGCCTGACACTATTAATTTTTGTAGTCTAATTATTTTATATTGCTGACCATCCCCTTGGTACTTGAACATCTTCCTACAGAGAGTCTTCAGTGTACTTCAAGAACCTGTGRTCTGTTCTTCTCACTGAAATAGAAAGCATGATTGGGTTAAAACCTTCTGACTTTTCTCCCTTGACTCGTATGCCTTCTCCGTGTTTAACTATGTTTGGTTTTATTCTGATGGATCTAGGCAATAAGAAACAGAGGTGCTCAGAAACTGCCAGTTCTGGTTCTGTGATTTGTACCAGTCGAGTTTGCCAAATCCCATCTTTATGYGTTGAGACTTGTGGCAGTGAGAGTTGGCAGCGTGCAGTGGGAGCTGGTGATCTGGACCACAGCTTTGCAATGGGCCAACAGGTATTGGTGTAGGCTGGTGGATATCTCCTAGGTGTGTATTCTCTGGGAGCTTCCTGTCTTTGCCACTGGCCACCTTCATCTCYGCATGCTGCAGGCTTATCTGTCTCCAAAAAAAAGGGGGATTGAMAAAATGATCCATCGTAAGATACCGCAAGCTCTGTTAATAGGAGAGTGTTATGGCTGGGTGCAGTGATTGATCTTTTGCATATCCTTCCACAGTTTATCTCAATCCTGAGAATTATTTTTGCCCTCTGAAGAGCTATTTTGTTAGGTGTTGGCTGTGTTTCAAGGAAAAGAGGAAAAAAAGATAAATTTCAAAATGTTACATGAAGCAACAGCAAGGAATAATCCTGCTTTCTGGAAAAATGCTGTAGGAGCTGGTGTGGCTGCTCCTTTGGTCTCTGCCGCTGTTTGACACAGCCTACAGACTGCCCAAACTCTCTGCAGCAGTAGGACTAAACCAGCTCCTGTATTCAAAGCTTCTCTATCTTAAAGTTTTATTAAAAAAGGTTTGTTGGGCTCTGGTTGCAAGCCAAGATGTACCACACTATGCTGACCGCGAGGTCCGATACCATCTGTGTAATTAAGTGCCGGCATCCTACAGCACAGTGCGCTTAATAGGCTGTCAGCAGCTTAAATGCCACCTGATACTAAATTTATCAGTCTAACTTTTTTGGCATTCTGCAGCTGACCCACTGTAACAATGACCATGGCAAGTTACGTGCAGACGGTGCCTACTGCACAGGCACCGCTTGGTTGCTTTAATTGCTGATCTGTTATCTTCCTCAAAACACAGGAGGAGTGAAGGAGAAGAAAGGCAGCACTATACTTAAGGCAGGTTTTTGCCCAGCTCCCCTCAGTCCCTTCTTTAATAGACTYTTTGAGTTTCCAGTGCATCAGGCTGTGATGACCGGCAAGGCAGTTGTGTCCCCTGGGCAATGGGTGGCAGGGCAGCCCACAAAAGCCGGGTCTGACCGCGATGGAGATGCCCCACAAGTGCCTGCAGCGGGTGTGCAGGGTGCTGGGAGCCGGCTGCGTGAGCAGGGCTGGGCTCTTTCCCCCGTCCCGCACAGGGCACTCACAGCTGCTGCTGAACTGCCTGCAGCAATAGCTACCTGCTTTTTTGCTGGCTTTTTTTTTCCGGAATGGCCCAGCTGCTGCAAGGAAGGGAGCAAGAGTGAAAGGCCAGGAGGTGGGAGAGGGCCTGGGGCTTGGATTTGCTTGTGCTGCTCTGGAGCTGCACCTTTATTGACTGTTCTTTGGGGCAAAACCCTCTATTATTTGGCATTATGTAGAAGACATGGTACTGTAGGGTCCTAGCTGCTTTAGAGTTCCTCTTGCCCCCTAGAAACACAAATAATGGTGAGAATTCATCCCTCTGCCTTATTTTCTCCCATTTTAAGTTGAGGCTAATGATATGCTCCTTTTTTAAAGCTCTTTGGGATCGGTGGATGAAAAGCACTATGTAATTATTAAAGTGCAGCTTTTATGGTGCTGCCTTTAGAAGGAAGGGAAAAAATATATTCACTTGGCAAAATATCGTGTAGATGGAGCTTTGGAAATCTGACTTTCATTGTTAAAGCTAAAATTAAAAAGGACAGTTCTGCTGTATATCCTCATACCAAAACCAGGCCTGTGTTGAGGCTGCATAGAAGCTTTCTGCACCAATGGAAATGTATAAAAAAGAAAAAAAGAAGAGCAAACTGAAACAAAAGAAGGACTGGTCAAAAATAAAATGAAGTTAAGCCAGTGATGCCAACGAGTGCCACTTGTCTGTCTTTGGGACTCAGAGATGCTTAGGCAATGTAACGTTGAGTTCTTAGCGGTGTATATGCTTCTGGCCACATCATTTCCATAGCCATTAATAAGTTCAAATGCTTGTCTGTTTCCTGACATGAAAGAAGTGAGCTCTCTCTCAAAAAAAGCAGCCTGCAAATTCTGAAGCAGCTGCGCTGCATGCAGTTTGCCTGGGAACTATACCTCAAAATACCATTTTTAGTAGAACAAGGCAGAGGCTGATATGAATGCCTCATTGTTTTGTCTCAAGATTGTTTTCCCAGAAAATATCTTTCAAAATATTTATTTTTTTGTAAAAGCATGCATATAATTATAGATAAAGGCTAATTTGTGTCTCTGAATATTGCACTGTCAAATGGAAGCTGAGTGGTTTAATATCAAAATGGGACTTCACATTTAAATCATGCCTATGTGCTTTTTATGTTTTTACAATAGATTCAGTAGCTAATCATCACCTAAATTGGCTTTCGTAAATAACATGCCATATTAGATAGTCTAATGGTTTATTTGGAAAATGGGAAGCAAAAATGATACTGTGTTGGGTCAAGACTGTAATATTGAAGTTAAAAAGAAGGCAAAAAACAATGCCACATTTGTCTGCCCCTGTGCACTCAGCCTTGCTGAGCACATGGATTGCTGATCACCAGAATGCTGGAAAATTTTACAAATTTGACTAATTCATTGAAAATTTCAAAAAACATAATGAAAACTAACAAATATGTAGTTTTTTGTAGCAACATCTGAACTGAAAGGTGAAATTCTTGCTCAAAACACCACAGGGTKTTATCAATATTCAAACCTTAATTTTCAGTTAAAGCCTACCTGTGTGCAGATTTTTGGAAAATGAGGAGGATAAACTTGTGACATTGTCACCATGAAGGGATCATCCAAATCATGGAAAGAAAAAGCTGTGGAAGTCAATTCTTTCAGTCTCAAAATCAATAAAAGCAAAGTATTTCAGGGGAAAAGTCTGCTTTCCCATGCATTGGGCCAAGTTGTTAATGCTCACCATTTATTTTTTCCTTTGTGATATCAGATGTGGCTAGATCAAACAGCAAACAACTCTGTCCATCACCCAGCTGGAAAAAACCTAATGCACTGCAATATAGAGCTCAGCTAGTATTCATATGGTCAGCCCACATGATAATGATTTAAATGATCATAAAGCTGTTCTTTTCATAATACAGAATAAAAACTTAAAAAAAAAAGTTACTTGGTAGGCTTACTAGTTGCCAAACTTTTCAGAATTCTTTTGCTATGGAACTGTTTAGAAGTTCCTGTGAAATTTGTGTTACTTATTTGTGAGCCCAGATGAAAATGCTCAACTAAATATGACCCCAATCAGTTAAAACATTTGCAAGTTACAGAACTATGGCCAAAAGAAAAGTCCTGCTTTGCCAAAAAAATACTTAATTTTAAAAAAATGTAATTTTACAGGTAGTTAATTTTTAATGCAGACAGGTGTCTTTTTGGTGTTTAAAACCTGTCTTTTATTGGGCAAGAGATATTGGAAAAYGGAATAGCTATGGAGAGCTTGTGGAAACTTGTTTTGGAATGAGTAAAACTGCAATTTTAGCACTCAGTATTTTTTTGGTGTGCTTACAAATGGCTTTGTGTGGAGAACTGAGGGGAAAATGTTGCTTTTACAGACATGATGCATTCCAGGTACAAGTTTTCCAGCTATAAATTGTCATAATTTCTTTCTGATCCGTGTTCTTGGAGTTTCAGAGGGAACAGTTGTGTTCTGTGGGTATGACAGAGACAGGGCACTTGCGTTTGACCTGGTCCCATTGATTTCAGGTGAGCATTGATCAGGGCTTTGTTGYTTTAGTGGGGCTGTAGATGATGCTTTTGGAGGGAGGAGGAGGAGGGTCTTCAGCTCTAGGGCTGCTGTGTAGTGGCCACTCACCAGTGTTATAGTTTGGTTCACGCCACTTGCTACCAAATTTCCTGAGTTGTTCCAGGAGATGGGCATCCTCTGACTTGGGGGATAATCAATCAGTTCATTTATAGTGCATGCTCATCAATTGGGCTTTAATTTGTTTATTTATTGTGTTACTAATTTGATGGGAACGATTTCTTTAATGTATGTATGTGGTTATTTGTATAAAGAACTGCTGCTCTCATCCTGGTAGCTGACAGCACTGACCCCTCAGGACAGCACTCTTCACTCTGGAAATACCTTAGCCTTGTAAATAAGAAATTTGCATAACACTAGCTAGAGATTTAAAAGAACAAAGACAGGCTTCTCTTGCCTGTCTCTTGAACCGATTAAGTATCTTGGCTTTGGTTTGTTGCTTTGCTACATACAAAATAGGTCCTGACAAACTTCTGAGGGGGTAAGTTGGATTCTTCCAGTCTTGGAAACATCCAGATACTTTAAACATCATCTTAAAAGGTACTGCGTTGTTGAAGTTATAGCCATGATGGAGGAATTACTGGGTGAAACATTCTTTGCTTGTCTTGAGAGATCAGACTAGATTGTAATAGTGGTGTTTTCCCGTGGAAAAGATTCTTTATTTGGGATTGTTCTAAGCTTGAGTCGTAACAGCAAAAAATCCTTATGCATCACAAGAGAGGCCTGTCTCCTAGTTTAACCTCCTCAGCTGGCATAAATCACTGCAGCCTTTTTTTGTGTCAGGTCACAGGCTGATAAGCATATTTATTCATATTAAGCCACTGAATGTTTTGAGGTTCATCTATGACTAACTGAAAGTCTTTAAAAATAGACCAAACATCAGAAAGCTCTTGAAACGTTTTTTGATATGTCTACTTCAAATAAATGGGATAGCCTCAATTGCCTTATAGTTGGTTCATTTTAATGGATTTTTATCCTCTTTTCTTTCCCTGATCAAAACAAATGCAGCTCACCTCTGGTATGAGGTCAGATGAGTGCTTGATAAGATTTGCTAATGCCCATGGTTGTAACAGGCATGGACCCACCTGACGTGAAAGGCCTCCTTTGCACTCATCCCTGCACATCCAGGTCACCTGCTCATCTGGGGACCGTCCGGGGCAGTCTCCAGATGCTCCGACATGTAGTGGGAATCTTACTCTCAACTATATAAAGAGTGAGGTTTGGTACACGGGTAACTGTTACGTGTTGAAAAACATCTAATAAAGACTAAGTGAGGTGTCACAAGACCTGGTCTAGAACAGCTTTTTAGATGAAGCTCCCCTTTAATTAAGGATCTTCCTCAGCAATAAGCATGCCATTTGTTTACTGGGGTGATGTTGTTTTGAGGATCCYTGTGCCTAGGCTTTGGGTCCTTGAGAATTTGGTGCCTATATCGGGATGCCACTTAAACAAGGCTTGTGCTAATAGCTCTTGGACCTGAGCCTGTCGGTTCTGGGTTTTTCCTTAATAGAAATCAACACCAATTCGAACTATAGGTAGCTCACATAGTTGGGATGCAAGATATAAAGGAGACACATACTGAGCAGTTYGTGACGGTTTGTGAGGGACAGTCAGTCCAGAGCCATTGGCTCCTACAGAGGTCCCAAAAGATGAGATGTTACTTTTTTTTTCTTTTCATTGTATAGGGATGAAAAGGCTCCTCTTAAGTTGAAATGCAGTTATGTTCTTCATGAATTTAAACCATTTGGTGGGGCAGACAATTTGAAATGGAAACTAAATGCAAGAATGTCATTGAGCCCTACACTGGGCAAGTAGATTATGGACCACACACATAGGCTTGAACACATTTAATTTTAAAAATCTCGTTATGTAAGGGGGCACAAAACAATGTAAAAGACKTGGGGCCACGCTCGCAGCTGGCATAGATCAGCATAGCACCATGGATTTCAGGGTAGCAACACCGATTTCTGCTAGTTGAGATCCTGGCCTTTAATCTGTCGTCAATCTAATAAAATTGAGCTGCTCTAATTACCACGGTGCCTGTCAGAAATATGTTTGCCTGAAATGATAAAGCTCGGTTGGATCCTGGAGCCCACACAAGTCAGCAAACACTGTGCAAATCTGAGTTAAACCATTTGTTTGCCCACTTAAGGAGAGGTTGTCCACGGTCATGGTATGTGTGGAAAGACAGCGGGGGAGTGAGAGGAACAACTGAAACATATGGCCAAAGTGAGCTGTCTCTTTATTCCAATGCATCAGGATAAGACAAGCTGTTGAACCGATGAGAAAGCTTCTTTATATATATACCATATTTCAAGATTAAAACTGGAAGAAATTCAGTACCACTGATCTCACATATATGTTTGAATGAAGGTATAGCAAACTGTTAAACTGAAAGCAGGGAAAAAAGCCCCCAAGCCCAACCTCCCTAAAKCCATAGTAGCTGCATCATTATGTAAAAGAAAGCAGCAATTCCCCCACCAAAGTGTCCATAAACTGAAACCTTATCAATACTTCCAGATGCTCACTGGCTTTATGATACTGTTAAGTTTAATTGCGCTGACATAATAGATTGTATTTGCATGGAACAAGGTCTTATCAGAATTGGGTTTGGGGAGCATGCAAGCACAAGAGAGGGSTGACATAAATTGAGGCATGCTCTTTGCTGCATCTTAACTGTTAATTTTTGACTTTGTGTTTCTTGAAGAAAAATGTGGAAGTGGCATTTTCCCAGTATCTGTGACCTCCTGAATGGTCAAAGTTGAGAATTTTTTTCTATATTGCAGCTGCATTTGCTGCAATTTATGCCCTTGCAGTGGCAGTTAATTTATTTTTTAGTAAGGATCATCAGTATATTATTTAACTTTAAGCCAAGAATTATAATTTTAAACTCTATTCCTTGGGCTGATTCTCCTCCAGTCAATGGGAAGAGGAGCTTTACCRTTAGTTTCAGGGTGAACAGAGAGGCCAACATCCACTGGATCTGAAAATCCCAATTTGCGATGAATCCAGRGAGAAGCTTGGTGCCTGTCCTTGAAGTCTTTTATCAGCAAAGGCTTTCCATTGCAAAACCTAATATTTGCAGGTTTTATCAGCTGTCCTACTGGAATAAATTCATCTTGTCCATTCCCATCATTAATTCAGTACATCTGCTTTGTTTTATAAAATGTAGCCACCCACAAATATTGAGGTACCAGTAATATTTGATAGCATCAGATAATTTTTAAGAAATTCAGAAAAAAAGCACCACTATTCTCTTCCTCCCTCTCCCCCAGGAAACTCAGACACCTACAGGGATTTCTTATCTCCAAACCAAGATACTGCCTCAGAGCTAGGAGTGAAAAATACTTAGATTTTGTCATCTTTTTTTTGTTACATGCATAAATAAAGATACCAGTATGACAACCGGTGGCTATAGTGTGGCTTGCTGTGAGTAACACCAAGTGGCTGTGCCCCGGCTTTGCCTTCACAGTACCTTCTGAAACATCCACAATGAAGAATGCARAAGCCAGAAGGATGATGTTGTCATTGTAGCACGGTCAACATCCCGGGTCAGAGACAGCCATCCTGTTCTCAGTGCAAGGGAACAGCACTGGCGACCGGCCCCCAGTCAGGAATTTAAGAGTCCCCCAAAGCTGCAGATGTTTTGCAAGATCTATGGATAGTCTTTTTCCCTGGATTTTTGTTTGGTTTAAGGTGGTGCTTTTATGTCTGAAAGTGTTGCTAAACATGACCTCACATGACAATATCAAAGGAATTGCCCTTCAYGTAATATAAAATATAAGTGAATCTTTTGTGGAAAATATATATGATTATTTTCAAACTGAAAAACAGGATTGTGGTAATTTTTAAGTGGGAATAATGGAAAGTAYGAATTCTCCTACTTATTTGCGCATGCAAGTATTGACAACAAGTCCAAAATCATAATGTATATTTTGGCTTCTGCTATTGGTTTGATGTCTTGTGTGCTTTTAATAAACACTCATGGTCCTGCATTCTCATGGGCATACTTCTGTTCTAGCACTCAGTTGGGAAGGAAGGATTGCAACTCTTATTTTATAATGGAGAAATTTGTTTGGCATCAGTGCGTATGCAAAACAGAGTTCAGCTATTGGAAAGCATCAGCTAAGTGATCAGTTATTGCAGTGAATTTGAACAGAATAATGCAAACAAATRAACGATCTAATTAAACGACAATTTTATACAGTCTATATTGGGATCACTACCCTGTCTCACCGAAAAGAACGCATTTTCTTTTTCTTCTATGTTCTCCTAATGGTCCAGCTGTAGTTACTTTCTGATTTACCTGGTATCAATATTCTGCAAAGTACTTTGGGAGTTGTAGTTCACTGAGCGCATTTTCACCTACCGCCAGATGTCAAGTATAATCTTTTGGTTCACGTGCTGGCTGACAGAGCCATGCTATTTCATTTAGCTTTGTTGGAGTGTATTCATTGCTTTTTGATTGGCTTTCAGTTGCAAATCACGCCTTGAAGTACATTTTATTCTGTGTTTGTTGTACCACATAGGACGATGATGGGCAATTTTTCTAAGGACAATAGTTACACAAATTCAGCAGCCAGGGAAACATGTAGATCACTGTGGTTATGAACCCACAAAATCTTTAATTGTATAGAGTTATGCCATTCGTGTTTGCGAGAGCAGAGCAACTTTGTTCAATACTTTCTCTTTATGGATATATAGGAGAGAATGAAATATGTAGGCTAACTAGATTGTATAGAGCCAGAGGTGCTTCACAGAGGTTTAGTGAAAACAATGGGGKTTTTTTCCATGTTACTCTTTGAGGGCTTTCAGCTGAGACAGCTTTTTCTATGCATCATATATRCAATACTTATGCTATATGGCTTAAGTATTTTTGGAAGTTGGTGGAGTGCTAGCATTGGCAAACAGCTCTCAATAATCCTAGGATCATCACCTGCCAATTCCTTCCTGGAACTGTGTTTCTGCATCAAGTACTCTGCTGAATGTTTTAATTTTTTTTTCATCTTGCCTCTCTGAAGTGATAGTTACTGTCAGAAATCTAGACCTACRTGAGTCCTGGTTCAGCCTGAGTGTGTGTATGTATAAATATAATATATGTATTTATTTTTCCATTATTTTGAAAGATTCTTGAAAGTGTTTCTAGGAAGTGCATAGCTCTCCTCTTTTCTTTCTCTGGGTGAAGTATTCCCTTTTATTACCATAAGAAAATCTTTAGCTCTTCTCCATTACTGTGTCATTTAGTCATTATAGGCAGATGAGTTTATCTTCTAAAAAGTGCCTTAAAGATGTTAAAGTGATAGCATTACAATTTAAAACCCTTCTGACACTGCCTATTCCACTAGAGTACTAAATCTTGTCTTCACATGCGAATGAAAATCAAATAAAGCTTTCACTTGCTCGACAATTGTTGCAAAATATAAGAAAATGCTCACACTTTCACATAGTAATGACTGTGTCATCTCAGTGAAGTTCAAAGAGCAAACCCTTTTATGCACATAGACAACATTTACTTTTGAGATCCATCGCTATTTCCTAGACTTTTGCGGCAAAAAATTAACAAAGGATTTTGTAGTTACCATGCCATTTACCACAGTGTCAATTAAATGATCTTGCTCATTCATATTCTGAAAAAGAAAAGAAAACTGCATTGTCAAAAAAGCCAAAACTTCCTAACTGGTGGACCAGAAACAAACTGAGAAGCATGGAATGTTGTTTTTTTTTATTTCTGTGCATGATGGTGTAGCTGACGTCTGCATGGCGCCATTTAGGAGGGGAGTAAGAAATGGTGTATCTGTAGTTTCATCTCCAAGTGCCAAGGCTGTAATGAAAGCTGTACAGCAGCAGAAGTTTCACAAAAGCAAGATCTCTTCTAGAGCATCACAGACTTGAAAGCAGAGCAAATTTTCATGGTTGARATGACATCATCAGAGTTGATAGTGTCCTCTGTTCTTTTCTTCCAGGTAGACCAAAAGCTAGTAATTCTGTGTGCTGGTTAATTCCCTAATACGTGGTGATGGAGAGGGGGTAGAAGTTCTTTTCTCTTTATTTTTTTTCCTGTAGATTCTGAAATCTGAGTTTCCATAGGGTTTTGTGTATATGCACATGTGATTGATGCTGCGAACAGCCTAGTCCAAGACCTACAGCTCTGTAAAAATAAAGGAACAACGGCCGAGTACAACTTACCTTTTTTATTATCACTTCAGTCATGGGTACTCGGCATTTGTAATGGCAATTGATACAATAATCGAGGCATAACTATGAATCATTGAGTAGAGCAAAATCCATCACATTTACTTAGCCTGTGTGACCCTTGGGAAAAAAATCTGTTTTTCACTGAATTATTGTATCCGTGATAATTAAGGTAAAACTGGATAYGAAGGGACGACTTCTGATGCCAGATGCAATCTTCTCTCATTCCGCCTCCGAGGACAGAGGATGCCTACCCAGCAATGTAATGGGTGTTTCATGGGGTACATTTAAATTGAAGGGACTTGATGGGGTTTCCCCCCTCCATGTGCTGTTCCATGGGAATGAGTAGGATYTTCCTGGCCAGGGGGATGTTGAGCCTAGTCAGGCTTGGGGGCAAGCTGGCAGTTTTCAWACTCAAGGTCCCTTACCTTCTGCCTCTGCTTAGTGTCATTGCAAGGCCAAGCTCCTGCTCTTGCTTTATCTGCACACATAGTCACATACATCCCAGGTCCCTGACTCTGGGACATGCCTGCGGCTGGGACCTGCCCGCAGCTTTTAGCAGGACTTGTGCAAGCTGGCTATCTTCTCTGCGTGGAGTTCGCTGAAGCTGCAGCTCAGTCCTRCAGGTTGGTTCCTCTGCTCCTCCCATCCCACATGTGTAAAATCCTGACCAGACCATGGTTTGCAACGTGGCGTAGGGACCACTGACCTCTCAGGCACTTCTGATTGCAGATTCTGGGCTGCAGGTTCCAAAAAAATGAGATGATCTCTTTGAGAATTAATACAAGAGTCCTAATGAACCTGTATCTGTATGTTCTTTCTCATTTTTCCATTGCCTGAGTCTATTAGCCGTATGGTAGCATCTGACTTGCCGTATATTTGTTGTTATTTGTGTGGAGCAACTGGCAAGTGATTTGTTTTTAGACTTCAGGAAGGATGTTGTCTTCCTTGAAAACCATTTCAGTATCTCTCCATAGAGACAAAAATAAAATGAAGGGGTCAATTCCTACGGCAGTTACTTTGTAGTAGCTCTGTTGGATAAAACTGATTACTTACATGGCCAGTGAACTTGCATTGCTTGTTTGATTTGTTGCATTGTATGAACTGAAACAAAAACCACATCCAGACTGCTCTGGACTGGAAGAATTCTGCTATCAGTTCAATCTGTTTTCCTTGTTGTTGTTTCCATGTAATGAAAAGATAAATATGCAAACATATTTACTTCATTAATTTTAAACAGTGCCAGGAAAAAGGCTCTGTCTAGGGATGGTGGAAAAATATTGTGAAAATTAGCTCTACATATTTTGCTTTCAGTCAACTCTGTTAATTAGGATCAAAGTACTGCAATTTTTAAAAGTTCTCACTGCCTCTTCCCACACATTTCCATATTTCAAAAAGAAGCAGTAACTAAGTCTGAGATTGTCAGTAAAGCCTATGGGAAAGAGGGTTCACGTACTAATAGCTGGGTACCAACACCCCCGAGGCCTCCAAAAGTGGCAGGATTAGCTGTGGAGGGAGGGCAGGTTGGGCTGCCTGTCCCTTGGGGTGGCCGTGGGGATGGGACTGGGGCAGCCCTTTTCCCACCCATCCTCCTCGCAGGTTCTCTTCTGTGGGTTGGTTGTGTGTGGTTTTGTCTTCGCTCTGATAAGACAAGCGCTGTGAGATACCTGCTTTTACAGGTGTGAAAACATCTCTTTTTGCCTTGTAATTAGCAATGGGGTACTTGGAGGAAGAAGAAAAAAATGAGTAATAAACTGGATTGGTGCTTTCCACTAGTAGATTGCGACTTTCCAAACGAGCTCAATACCAAATTAAGTCATAAGGAGGTGGTTGTCTGAAAAGGAAACTGAGGCACAGAAAGGTGATGGGCAGTCCCCCAAATCCCCAGCAGGCCGGGGACAGAGCTGCCACACCAGAGTCATCACACACAGAAGTGCTCACGCTATGTTTCATCTGGCTTTCCTCTCAAGCATGAAGACATTTCAATTTTAAGCAGGCAYGTAGTTATAGAAGGATGTTGAGTCAGCTTAAAAATCATGCTGAGATACATAATTTACCTTTATTTGCACTGATAACACTTACAATTCTAAATACTATTTTTTCTGTGTTTGGGGGGGTTTTGTGACTGTAATTTACAYTGCTGTGTTGCTTTTTCTCAGTTCAGATGCAAGACTTACTAGTTTCATGCTTTGATATATATTTTCGTGCTTTGATATATATTTTACTTCCCAGTTATCATGCATTAAAAGACCACAGCATTTGGATTTAAAACGTTGTGTGAACTTCTCTGGGTTCATTGCTGGATCTCTGGTGTTCAGACTGTTAGTCAAGGCTTGTTAGAGTTTTGTTTTTAAATGTAAATGCTATGTAACCGTTTATAAATCTGACACAAAATTCTATACAACGGGCATAGATCTGGCCTAATTTAATCACATTGGAAAAGTGGTGGAAGGTTTATTTTGCCCCCGTTGCAGAAGTGTGAGCTCTTTTCCCTCTGCTGAGAAGTGCTTGGCACTCTGCTAGTCCATTCTCAGAGACAAACCTTGCCTTGTAAATCACGACAGTTGGGTGAGTTATCGCATGCATCAAATACACGTTTCCCTGACTTGAATGACTGACAACAGCGTATCAGAATGGGTCATGGGTGAAGGATCGTCGTTACTTAACTGTAGGTGCCTCGGAGCAGGAATCAGTCGCATTATTCTTTGCTAGTACAGCATCTTTCAGAAAGTGGACCTGGTCTGTAGTTTGGCTATAAAACAAATCCTACTGCAGGCTCTTACTGCTCTGTACTCGCTTTCTCTACTCTTATATGCAACTGGCTGCAGAGCTATAACTGCACCAGAGGAGAGACAAAGGCACAGAGACAGGCTTTCGTTTTGAAAACGAGACGATGGAAAGAGTCCGGCTTTGGTGCCAGAAATCCTCCTCTTTTACATCTCTTGAAACTTCAATTTATTTGAATCGATCATGTGTTCCACTTTACAAATCATTGACGGTATTGTCCCCTGCCTTTCTTGGGACACTTGCTGGTGATCTAATCTGGCTGGACATGCGTAGCAGCTACCAGCCTCCTCTTCTCTTGTTCTCGCTTCTAATAACTGTCTCGGGCATAGCTGCTGATACAAAGTACTGTGGTTTGTTGTTTTTTTGGGGAAGTGGGGGGGTGTTTAGTGTCTGATAGGGAGAGATGATCTGCTTGAAAAGTGCACAGCTCTTTGGTTAACTTTTAAATAAAATTAAAAATCAATCCATTTCTGGTTTTAGGTACAGTTTAATGGAAGGCCTGTAATGGGCAGTTTTCTGCAGTGAAGCTGGGATGCATTTGTATTCAGGCAGAGAATTTCTAGGTGCAGGGGGAGATTTGAGGCTGATTCAACCCGCATTATAAGCAGTGGGCCATGCGTTCATGCCTCCCATCCACATCTCGCTTGTGCATTCTCCTCGGCTCCTGGGGTCACCGGCCTGGAGAGCGTGGCCGAGGCTTCCTGGCAGAGACGCGGTCCCGGCTGACAGCACACTGAGCGTTCAAGAGCCACAGGTCCAAATCTCAGCGCTGCCCTTGCTTGGTTGCTTGAATTTAGAAAAATAGCCTCCCTTCCTCTGTGTCCCTTTGTGTTTGTCCTTTGTTAATAAGTGTAGGAATGCTGTTTGGTTCTCGTATAAAGTGTATTGAATTCCAAAGAGTCAATGTTCTATTTAAGAGCTTGCTATTACTTGTTATTTCACCAAAGTGTAAACAAAAAGAATGAGCTATTTAGTGCTTGATATTTGGTAGCAGAATTGAGGAAAATTACCTTTAGGTTGAAACAATAAAAGAAAGAATAAACATGTATTGCATGTTCCTAACTAATAAAAATTAGAGATGTGGTTTCTAATCCTCAGCCTGATCTCTCCTGTGTTTCARTTAATAAGAATAGCTTCCATCACAGAATATTAAGACAGAATTAAAAGAACCAGTTGCAGGTCRGTCATCAGTCAGTCTGCAGTAACACGGGGTGGGTGGTCAGCCTGTGCCTTCTGAGCTCTTTGCAGCTCCTGAGCAGTTCAAGCGTGCTGAATTCCAGCGYACGATGGCCAGTTGGGCTGAGTGGGCACAGATGCCGGGAGTAATCCAAATCCCCAGCAAGGAGAGGGGAGTTAGCAGGGGGGCCGCCTGCTGAGGCCGGCAGGTCTGCCGGGGCCCCCGGGCAGGTTCAGGCTGGCTCTATGGCACAAAGGAGCAGTAGGACACATCATGCCTCTGAACTCCTGACGGGACCTGTCTCGTGGCACGTGTCGTTCATTCACAGGTTTGCAAAGCTTAGTCATTGGCAATGGCATATACGAAGTCTGGTTGCATCGTACCAAGGCAATGCACAAACCTGCATTGGACACCATTGCCTTTATGCGGACCTCATGAGCAAGGTGCGAAGTTGTAGGCATCAGCTGGAAACAAGGAGCTGAGGAGGGGGGCAGTGAGGGATCTGGCAAAGCAAACTAGCTCCCTGATTCATCTGTGCTCAGGGAAGTGTCCTCACTCAGGTATGAAGGATCTCAAAATCCCGCTGAGACGGAGACATTCTTCCTGGGGAAACTCATGTGGCTTTCAGCAGTACAGCTTGTGAGGCCACAGAGTTTATGGAAAGAGGGCTGGCTCTGCCTCGCAGGAGTGAGCTAAGCTCCCCGTGTTTGTGATCACATAGGTCCAAAAGGGCAGAGTATGCCGCAGCTGGATCACCGGACTGCAAGCTTTTTTTATTATTATTTTTGTTGTTGTTGGTTGATCCCTGTGCAGATGAGTAGATTGCTGTCAGGTGTCCTTTACTTATGAGAAGCATCATGCGATCTAAAATTAATGAGATCATCTTGGCAGACTGGAAGCTGTGATCTGAATTGCACTGGTTTAGGTTTAAGTCTAGCCTCCTACAGCACAACTTCACAGTGGTCATTAAAATGAAATAGTTGAAAATGGAATAAATTGCATCAAGTGGATCCTTTGATGTCGATCAGCTGCACGTCTAGGCCTGGCTCCCGTTAACAGCCAGTGTCAGGAGGAGCAGAAGTGAGGAAGGCGGCATTCCCATGGGTCCATGGATGGAGGAGCTTCTAGTGTGTAATGAAGTGAGCTGTGGCTGTGGTTGTCGCTTTCTAAAATGCTTGGTTTATTCTTCTGTTTGTTTATTTTTAAAGAAGACATGAAGATGGGGGAGGAATGAGGGCAGCTTTGTATTCCTCCTATATTTGTCAGCTCGTGTCTTTCTAAAAATGTCAGACTTAAATTTTAACGTTTCAGTATTGCAGGAAAAATTGTATCCTGATCATTTTGTCTGCAGGGTTTCCCCTAGAGTTTGCATCACCTAATTTTGATTTAAAATTATCCTTTTCTTAGGCCAGTAAAGAGATAGCAAGGGCCAGAATTACAGCTGCGGTAAATCTGTACTGCTCCCTCAGCGGGGAGCAGCCAGGTGCTGGGTTGTTAGTGTGGGTGGTGTGCACGTACCCATGTCCTGCCAGACCATAAAGCCAGCCATAATTTTCCAATCCTAGAACACTGAATCACCGCTAGGAAGATGCCATAAGGCACAGGAAAGTCCAGACCTCCCTCCCGGCACAGGCATTTGTAGGAGTCCCCCGGGGGTCGCGAGGACTCCAGGGAATGGTCTCTTGGCTCAGTGCCCCTTTGCTCTCATGCTCCCATGAACTTTTCCAATATTTCCATCTTCTGTCCAAAACCAGCATTGCCCTGCTTAGGACTCAGCTCTTTTGAAGGGAAACCCACTTGCTTATGGTCCATCACCTGCAGCCATCTCAGCCCAGGTGCTTTCTTCCCTCGCACTTGTATAAACCTGCACGGCTGCATCGACAGCAAGGCTACTTCCACCCCTGAACTTAATGGCATCACTTTACATCCAAGTATCAATTTGTATATTGCTGGTGTCAGTTTTCCTTATGTTAAAGAAACATTAAGCACCATTAACATAATCATACATGTCACTGGCAGCGAACATACCTTCRGAGGTGCCTCAGCTGAGTGCAATGTGAGCTGCCCTCCAGCTAYGCCGAACAAAAGGTTGTGTGTTAACAATATTAATGGCTGCACACAACCAGTGCAGATGAAATCAGGGTTACTTTTAATCAGTCTTCAGGGGTTTCATGTGCTGAGGCTATTTGTTTATAGCGGAGGCCAGGTTGTGCCAGAATCTATTAAGCACTGGAAAACTGATCAGTCCTATTTTTGCTCATTCCTAATGCGAGAAAAAGAGACACTCCGTGGCAGGGAAACAAACCTGAAATGGTACTTTGCAGAGCGTCTCTGCAGCCTGAGCGAGGCTGGGATACAGCAATAAACACCGTGATGAAACTGTAAAAGCATCATTGATTCTACTTACATCTATAAACATCAAAACTAAATGCTGTCTGTGTGGTGCTGTGGGGGAAGGCTCTTACTCTTCAGGGGTCTGTGTGTCTCATAAGGGTGAGAAAGGGATTTTCAGGTATAGGTAATATAATTTAAATCTCATAATTTGCTTGTGGGTTGTATACTGGTAAAATRTTAGTCATTGACCACTTGGGTGAAACACTTGTCTGATTCAGTACAGCAAGCACCATTTCCTTTAATAGAAAGTTTTATTCGGTAGGAAGGTCGTCTTCTTGCTGTTTTCTGATTATTAAAAGTGTCGTTTACTATATATCAGCTAGAATCTGCTTTAGCGTATGGGGGATATCTTTTAAAGATTATTTTTATTATACAAATCCATGGAGAAGTTTAAAAATGAGAAGTTTTAATTTGGTAACACTTCAAGAATTTTCATGCTTCCGCTCTTGCAAAACGAACAAAAAATTCACATTGAAATGTACAAGTGTACCAGACGTCCAAGTGAAAGTGTCATATTGRACTTTCTCAAAACTAGACATTTTCAAGATGTATATTCAGTACACTTCTATTTATCAGTAAAAACATTGCTGTTCAGAGGAAGTCACTAGAATACAGGCTTCCAGACTTGCTATGTAAAAGCAAGAAGGAATATCAAAACGTTGTAGATTGGGTTTTTTTGTTGTTTTGGTTTGGGTTTTTTTAAGCTGGTAATAGTTCTGCAAACTTATCTGCCTGGGCTCAGTRCCAGAGGAACTCATTGAAATTTTAGGCCTGGTTTATGCAGTGCAGATTAAATTATCTGTTCCTAAAATCAATGAATATGAAGAAAAAAGCAGTGCATAACAGTGCACATAGTTGATTACAGTTTCCAGATGACAGTGAATATTGGTTTTCAGAATTGTGCCTCATTCATGTACCTTCCTGTAGTATCCTGAAAACRGCAAGATTTGCTCTCCAAGGACCCACAGATGTATTCCTTGTTTAGCAAGATGTTTGTCTGTACTACATTGATCAGGCTTTTACCTTCTTCCTTCCTCTCCTGTCCTGCCTGAAATAAATAAATATAGTGAAGTAAGTGCCAAATTAGAATCTGAGAGAAGTTGAGAACCAACCAGTTGTGCTGCCAGCCAGCTTCAAAGCGTGAGGTTGTTTTTTTCCTCCTTCTGCAACACAGACTCTTGTGGATATGGGCTCCAACTGTTTTTCTCTGAAGTCACATTTTCAGGCTGCTTTAAGGCTGCCTCTGTGTTTTTCTCCTCCCTTCGTTCCCTTCTACAGAATCTTGGCCAACTCCAGGACTACATGGTGAGCACTAGTGTTTCGGCAGGAGACTGTGAATGGAGAGGCACATGTGTTATCTGTACCGGAGCGACACTGCAGCCATCGCTGGTCTGAGGGGGTGCTTCAGCGATGCTGAAGATCAGGGCTTCTGAGATCCCTGGAGAGAAAGATCTCAAGGGATTTTTTGAGAACTAGATTGCATTCCCTTAACAAGTGATCAAATATGCAGGGGGRAAAAATGACTTATAAATCACTTTGTCCTGCTTCAAATTATTTTTAAGAAATATTAAGTTAAATCCTAGCGATGCTCTAAGCTCTCTTTCAGGAATAAAATGGGACAGTAAAGAATGGACTCTCATTTTCACCTATTCAAGGTGATGAATTGGACCCTTTTTCTCCCTAATGTCCCAAGCCCTTCTGCCATCAAGGACAATGACGAACCCCTATTGACTAAAATGGGAGAATGGTTTGGACCTTTATCAAGGCTAAATTCTAATTAAGCCTGAAAAATAGGTCTTCCGCTAACTGTACTTTGCATTGCCGGTATCACACCTGGCCCGCATATCTTTGCATTGTGCATACTCAGTCTTTTGTTCCTGCTTGAATTTTCACCAGCTTTGTCCCTGTGCTCTGGGGACCTGGAGTCCCTTTGAGATATTGAGCAGTGGATCTTGCGGAAAAGGTGGGGGAAGATGAGGGTACTCACCCCTGCGAGGTGCCGGCTGATCGCCAGGAGAGGCACTGGGGGTGCAGCATCCTTCACCTTTCCCGCAGTCATGTCGATTGTGCTCATATTTGCCRAACAAAACAGAAGGGAAGAGCTTCGTGTCCTTCTCCTCAGGACTAAAGCTGTCCCCCCACGGCTCTTGGGTGGATGTGCTTGACCCTGCCCAGGCTGTGTACAGCCGCAGCGTGCTGCCCCGGCTGCTTGCACRTTTATGTGAGCAGCAGCTGCGGGTTTGAGGGCAGTATAGACTGCCCTTACACTGGATCGCGGATCATACTTCCATATGGGATGAGGGACAGCGATGTGCCRAGCTTATTAAATACCCTGTAATGCAATCCCAAAGTGACCTCAATCCTGCCTCCTACTTCCTCTCACCTTTCAGGCAAGAGAGGTAATGAGTGAGCAGAGATGAGCAAAGGGGTTGTTCCAAACCTCCCCACTCAGACAGGAGCAAATTAAAGATAACAGCTTATTGCCGACACTGGAAATTGCTGGCAGGCGGAGGAACAGCTTTACCTTTCAGGATCGCCGAAGGCCCTGCTCCCTCCCTGCCCCGCCAGTTCATGTTTTTGTGTTTCATTTCTTCCCCCAAGTTTGAAATGAATTTATAGCCAATTCCAAGAGCTTTCCACACTTCAGTCTTACCTTTGTTGAGATGTTTCTTGCTGCCTACAGTCACATTTGGAGAGTGGTCCTGATTAAAGCTTCATTTGCTTTCGAGTACCGCCAGCCTTACAACATTATGAAGCTGGGAATGCCATAGGAAGYATGAGGTTTGTTTCTTTTCTTTATTATTCTCCACCCTCCCTCCCCCCCCCTTTTATTCTTTTCTCTCTTTTCTTAAGCCTCTGAGGAATTTCGGGAGTAAGTTCAAACTTTTCTTTCAGAGCCATAAAAACACTGAGCTCCTTTCCCTTTTTTGAAAAGGAAGAAGGTTTTATGGAGTTTTGTGTTTGTGTGGTTTGTGTGTGATGGCTCCAGGAGCCATGATTTTAAGCCAGCTACACAACTGGGTGATGTTATGCCRCGATGTGTTCCTATTAACCCATTTTTGGATAAACCTGCTTTTTTTTAAGCATCAAATACCTTATCAGTGTTTACCTTTGGTTTATGTGGATGGCTTACACTAACTCCTAGTTAAGTGCAAAAGCTGACATGAAGTGGTCAGCTGTCACCGATCAGCCAGATTGTTTGGAGAACTCTTCCAATTAACTGTGCTACTTTGTGAAGGGAGAGTTTAGATAACCAAGAGAAACTGTGTTTATAGGAGATATATATATGTGTGTGTGTATTTATAGCACCCCTCCGTATACATATTTGCTTCCTATGTTGGAGGGGAGGAAAAAGGGCACTGTTAGTCCTAAAGATACATTGGGGAGCAGGGGGGGGTAGAGAAGGGCTTAGTCCTTCTCTCCTTTGTGCAATGATAGAAAAATCRAATGGCTTTTATAAATATTTCGTCTTCATTTTTGACCCTGTGGATCCCACTCATGAGTGTATTTAAGAGGTATACGCCTCTTGCGTGCTGTGTCCACCAGGCTTGCTCCCCACTCCCAAGGATGGGAGACTGCGTGCCTTCAGCCACCTCGTTAGAGATTTATTTCAGTGTGTGAGTGTGTTTATTTCTATATGCATATTTTAAGATGGTTCATGGTGGGGAAAGGAGGAGAAAAAAAGGGYTTGTCACATTTTCTTTTTTAAAACAACAAAATTGAAAATCCATGGCTTTGTACAGACCAAGGATGCACTGGCTGTGGTCAGCACCTCTCTCCAGAACTGTATCAGGCTTCATCCAGCGTCTCTGTCTGATRCTTTGTGCTTATTGGAAATCTGAATGACACTTCATTTCAGAGTGACACTTCATTTTCAGAACTAAGTTGATTTGGAAGATATTACCCATCTTCAGATCTTTGCATTTGTGGTGTGGTTTTTTTCCTCCTCTTTAGAGTGGAAAAAATAAAAAAGGAAGGAAAAAAAAGAAAAAGAAGGCTTTTGCCTTTAAAGTAAACCCATTCTTAGGCTTTGCCTTTTTACCCAGATCTCGGCGCCTTGCTCGGGCGAAGCGAGAGGTCCAGTCAGCGTTTGCCCGCGCTGCTGATTGTCAGGATCATGTGGTTTGCTCCGTGGGTGCTGTGAGAGCCSTGTTTATCCAGGGCCATGTGGAGGTGGGCGGGTGCCTACCCAGGGACAGGGGGACAGGAGAAGCCGGGCTAGCACAACAGCCACACTGTGAATAGCCCACATTGACTGAACTGTCTAACCGGACTAATTTGCTGTGCCTGTGGGCTTGATAAAAGAAGCAGCTGCTGGTAAGGGCTTGCTCAGATGCATGTAGATGAGACTGTGGACTGCCAGAAGGATCCAAGCAGGTTTTTTTCTTCCTTGCTGCATTTCTTCTGGAATCCCTACCTCCGGCTCCCGTGAAGTTACATTGATCAGGTAAACTATTTTAGTTCTTCCCTGCCTTTCGTGCTTGCCGGCCGGCGTGCCTGCCGGCTGGATGGATAGCTGAATGAACGGGCTCTGCTGCAGGGGTGGCAGGAACAGCTCCCTTTAGAGCASACACACATTTTCACTGCTCCCTGCAAGCTGGCAGTCGTGAGGCTTTGAAAATTGTGCAGCCATGTTACACAGCCACAATTATTTCCCTTCCTCCCCCTCTCCTCCCCATTTAATTTTGCTGTGATCTAAATAAGGCTAAGTCTGGTATTTCTCGTTTGCATCTGTCGATGCACCAGCCAGCCATGTTTTTCATGTGATTATGTACACTGTGCGGGTCTTGCTGGGAATGCAAAGATGTTCGCTTTCCTTTCAGTGTCAGGCGCTTTACATCTTCTCCTGGAAAAAAAAAATSGGAAAATATCTGTAGTATGCTGCATGGATTTTTTGTGAGCACTGGGGAAGCGGGCTAAAGGGCTCATTTGGAAGCAGGGAGAAGATGAGAGCCAAAGACTCCCCACATCCCCTCACCCACCAAATTTGATTGTTTGTATTAAAATAGGTGTTGCCCCATATTATCCCCCCCAGTCCCTACCCCCTCCCACATTTGCATCTATTTTTTAAGTGTTGATTGAATAAAGCTATGGCTCAGCTGGAGAAAATGAAGAAGAAAAAAGGATGAAAAGGATGGCCTTTTGTGTTGAGATCTTTTGTACAGCTCACCCACCCCCCTGCAGCTTCCCGGGGTAGTACCAGCAGCCTTTAGTTTAACTGGCTGCTGCCTGCAAAAACAGCCTTGCAGAATTTGGGAGGGGGAAGAGTGGGAGCTCAGATGTGTCTGCTTGCAGTGTGAGAGAGAGATGTTARATGGGATTGAGAATCTGCAGACTGGAAAATGCTGCACAATTTAACGGAAAGGGTATTACCTGCAGGGATTAGCCCTATTTACTGACAGTCTCTTCTCTTTCTGCTTCTTCACTTCACACTTGCTGTGTAATAGCTGTTGAGGTTCTGCAGCAAGAGCCTGGGTGCTTTGGAGCACAGTGGTGATTTTACCTGACACATTTAAGAAATACCCTGTAATTGCCTTAAAACCTGAGTGTTTCACTTCTCCTCAAAGGAAGCGTTGGAAGCCGTTGTGTTGTCCCTCCCTGCAAGATGTGTTAATCAGCAGGTTACATCTTGTGAACTCCTGCGGGTGAGTTTGGAATTCACTCACTCTGAATATTTTGCCACTTTTCCACACTTGAAGTGCTCCTATCCTAAATGTATCTTTGCGCAATCGTTCCTGTAAGTATTGCCACTTTTGGGGTCAAGAATGGTTTGCTGTTGTGGGATTAATGGTTCCTGTGGTCTCTGTTACTGGAGGTGTTAGGTCTCTGAAAGAGCCCTGGCATCCCCTTTTGCAAAGAAATGCCTTGATGAGAAAGTGTTAATTTATCCCCACATACACAGATAGATAGATAGATAGATAGATAGATAGATAGATAGATATCCTGGCTAAATGGGAGGGATTTTAAGCTGGTCTTTGCCTGCATTGCGGAGTGGAGCTTCTCTTTAATATTAGACCTTAGTTTTAGAGTTTGCTGTTTTACAGACTTAGGGGAGCACAATATCTTGAGCACACTCACCCATTGGAGACTGGAGCACTTAGCACAATGGTGCTTGTATTGCTCTGCTTTCCCTGGATCTCAAGCCCCTCATCTATGCAAACTCATACCCGAATATATAAATTCGGCTTCACAGCGTCTTACAGGCTGATTGCTGTTGTCCCCCMCAGTCAGAATTGAGCATGTTGCAAACAGCAGTCTGTTTATAGATGTGTCTAAGACCTGATTTTCCCTATCTCACTTTAAAGACCATAATAAGGCTTGCAACTGGGTAGCTTTGGACACGTGTCATCCATCCATCCAAAAACGGGGTTGTCATCAGTCAAATGTTTTCCAAAGTTTCACAGAGTGGAGTGGGTCCAGACCTTTCCTGGGGGCATCCGAACTGCAACCCAGCAGCCTGAGCTTTGTTGTTCTCCCAGGATGCCGCTGCCTAATTAATCCCTTTTCTTGTGGGATATGGGCTGAGCAGAGATTGGCCATTGTTGATGTGAATTATGGAGTGGATGAGCATATCATCTGTTGCTTTTAGTGGTATGCACTATAAAATACTCATACAGGCAGTTCAAAGAAGCCGAGAGAAGATACATAGGAAGGAATGAAAACAGTAAAAATTGTGAAACTTCACGTTGCATATGGACTGTCTCACCAGAGGGGGATGCTTTGTGGGGATTCAGATGCCTCTAGTAGGATCAGCACATGAAAGCATATGTCTGACTCAGTTGTCAGTAGGGTCAGGAAAATTTAACTAACAATTTAGTAAACTCCAGCAGCAACAAATCTATGGAATAGGAAGTCCCTTTTAAATTCCTTATTTCTGGGTAAATTTCCAACTGTGATTTTTATCTGCCTTTTTTTACCTTTGTTTTTCTCCAGGATGAAAACAGGTGAGCCTAGAAAGAAAACAATGAGGTGAACTGCACATAGAATATTGCCAACAAAAAGTGTAAAATATGAAATTATTAAAAATGAAAAAAGACCTCTCTTTCCCCTATCATCTGCCTTGCAGGCRTAGTTAGAACTAGGGACCAGATTTCAGACAGAGGAGTGATTTTCAACTTGATGGTGCCCCTTTTAAGCCCTCATTGGTTTCCTTGCCAGCGACTGGTGTCTGGGAAGATACCTGACTGGAAAAGCACAGTTTGCAATATGAAGGGCTGTTTTTCAACTGCCCTTTCAAAGTGTATTTAAAACACTGGTCTTCATGTGTCTTCTGAGGTTTTGTAGGACGGTGAGATTATCCTACCATTTTCTTAGATTTCATTGTAAAAAGGAAAGAAAAAGCTTTTCAAAATATTGGATAGTAATAAGTAAATGAAAAACAAATAAACCCTCCATGCTACTGCCTAAAAAGAGTTTCACCCATGATGATGATCTGCTGTATAGGTTGYCACTCTGTTTAAATTCCACAGCAGAACTGTGACACCATCTGTTCCCTTTCACTGTGTGCAAAAAATGGTTTCCTTTCATTAGCATTAAGCTGCATAAAGAGACTGGAGATCTAGAAATATCGCAGTCTTTCAGTGACACATACCTTCTTAAGACAGAGTTCATTGCAAGCATCACTCGTATTCCTAAGAGAGAATGGGAGTTTTTGAGTAATATGGTATTAAAGGCCTTTGAATAGCAGGAAAAAAAATAAAAATCACCCCATCCATACATTGCAATGAAACCAGAAAGCTTTCTGAGATGTGTTAAGATGTGGTTGATTCAGAACAACCGTCTTTACTATTGCATTCCTTGAAGGCAGTAGGACTGCTGTATGCCAGTGTTGGTATGGTAYCTGGGCTGCTTTGGTGCCTCTGGGGTGCAGTGATTGCCTGGGTGTGGGACAGACCCCACTATGCCCGTCCTCAGTGACGGTCAAATTTTAAGTTAGTGTCCTCTTTTCGCTAAAAAGTTAGATCAGGGACCTCTGCAAAGTCCTAGGACCTCAGYTGTAGAGTTGTGCTTAAAGTTACGCATTTTGCTTTCGTTGTCTCTTTCCATTGATCACGCTGTGTTTTAATGGCATTTTAATGCTAGCGCGCTGGACTGTTGGTGATGACACAGAGGTGTGTGTTCAGCAGTGCCCTGTTGCAGGCTTGCCTTCTGACCGCTCTGTTAGGATGAATTGGTAAATAAATGCAAGGCAGGAGAAATCAGCATCATTCTTCTCTGAAATGCTATCTATATGTAAATCYGTGGTGCCATTTTTTTCCCTTTAAAAGTTGAAAAGCACTTTCAGTTCCTGTTTAATAGTTGCTCCCTCCAAATTACATGAAGCAATGAGAGAGGTCAGCCAATGCTATCCTGCGGGAATGAAACCTCTTTTTGTTGTTCCACAAAACTGTTGCAAATAACATTGGAGATGCAGCRAACGTAGAGCAAAACAAGCCACCAGAATGACACCAAATACCCAATGGATCGCAATCATAAAATATTAATCAGGCACTGCAGATCTGAGCTGTCATCTCCTCATATGAAACAAGGCACATAGCCCCACTCCACCCCTTCCTCCTGAAGGTCCCAGAATTAAAACATTTGTTAGTTGTGATTAATAAAGACACCTGACTGAGCCCTTGTTGACGGGAATAGTCTCTCAGCATTTCGGATCAGGTTTAATGATCAAACTTTGGAGCTTGATAAGCACAAGCCTACACTGAGTACTGGAGGGAGTACAACATACTCGGTTTAAGCTTATGCCAGTTGGTGAAATTCAGTTCCCTTGGATGTGACTGTGTTGCATCATGACTTGAAAAGTGGTTTTGCCCAGTTATCTTTTAGCAATTCCTTTTTCCTTTAAACCCAGTTAGTTCTTCTCATTTCTCTTTTTCAGCAGTGAAAAGATCAGTGTTACAGCTCAGGTGCATTTTGAAACTTCAGTTCTGGTGACATCTCCCATTTCAAACTAATTTARTACCACCACAGCTCCTTCTCTACAAGCTGACAGGCTGGGATGAATGAGTYGTCGAGATGTAGGAACTTTGCTTGCCATGCAGTCACAGGGAAAGACTTCTTTTRGAAGATACGCTCTTTCTCGGATTTGGTGTTGTCAGAGCGGCTGGTAATTTCTCACTTGCCTGTCTGCTGAGGGCCTGCWAGTTCCTGGTCGAAAGAGCAGCGTGACCTGAACCTGCAGTGTGGTTCGGCCGGTTAGKTTATTCCGTATAAAGAGATACTTAGGGCTGTGGGATGCTGCTGCACATGGCCTGTGTGCTTACAGCTGGAGCTGRCCTGAGCTTTTCTTCACCAGAGGCTTCTCTCCACACAAGCAGCAATTTTCATAAAATGTGTTGGAGCTTGAATAAGTTTGAAATTTTCTCCTGATGCAAAGAGAAGAGGTCTGATTTTACTACTCTCAGATTAATTGGAGAGAATTTGACTACAGCAATATCATGATAATGGTGAAAGAGAAAGCACATACCTGTAACTGGCTACACTGTGAAAGTCCCAGGAGCAACAGGAATCCTTTGCAAAGCAGTCCTGATTTAGGAAAATGCTCCTCTGAATTCTTGCCTAAATCAGATTGCTTCAAGTCACGGTTCTTAAGATGACCTACAAAACTATGAAATCTGATTTGTGACAGCAATTTGTGATCCAGTGTGTAGGGAACTAATTGGAGATATAGAAAGAGGAGGCAGGACTTGTTGGGATTCAAGGTGCTGGGCTGCAGCAGTTGCTCATCACTGCGCAAAGTTACCCCTGTCCTCCACCACCCTGTCCTGTGGAGAAATCCCCGTGGTGAGTCCGGAGGGCAGTCGAGCTGTGTGGCCGAGTGTGTGAGCAAGCTGCATCCTGCCACATCAGTGATGGGTGGGTACCCGGGATCCAGTGGTGTACCAGCCAGCGGGAAAAAAATGGTGGGTAGCAGAAGGAGGCTTGAGAAGGGGTAACGCCATGATGCTGAAATGTGCCGAATATCCCTAGATTGTACAATGAAAAGAATCAGATCCTCCCCTTCCCCCTAGCTAGCGTGTGTGTTGTTGTGTCTTGCAGATGTATTGAAAATCTGTGTTAGAGCTGTGAGCAATTAACACATTTCCCGAGGACACATGGAGAGAAACTGAACTTGCATGTGATCTAGCGCAGTTCTGCCTTAATACATCTTGGCTATGCCTATGATTTAAAATTGTTTTACTGACACACAACCATATTTAAACTCTGGTGGTGTTCTGGTTGTGTGGAGAGGGTTCATGATGMCAGTGCAGCCTGCTTGCCCTCCTGTATTCAAGTAAGTTGCTGGGATGCTGTGAAGCTTCCCATTGAAATGGATTCAGACTTTGATTCAAATTCAGTCTGTCAGTTTTCACCTTRAAAAATGTGCTTTGCCTTCTCTTTAAGGAGATGCCTTCGGAAAAAAAAAAAGTAATGAGGAGCRTTGAATGGGAAACAGTTTTCTTTCCTACAGAGTATTTTAAGATATCTGGAGCAAGAACATTTTTATAAGTTCAAGCCCCATTGCATTTTTTGTTGAAGAAAGATGAGACACAAATGAAAAATAACCCTCACCGCAGCCAAAACACATGCTGGGGAGAGCATGGGAGAACTGCCCTTTAATAAACCGGTTTGGTGCTCTCACCACACTCCTGGAGCATGGAAAGCACATCCAGTTCCTGCACTGCTCAGTGGAGACCGGCTGCATACGGAAAGGAAAAGGACTGGGTTAACATCTGCATGAGGAGGGAAACAGCAGGCAATGGGGACTCTTGGAGAAGAGGAGAGAGTGGAGATGAAAAGCAATAGAGCAAAGGTTATGATCTGGGGAAGGGTTTTCAGATAGCGTGGCATGGAAGAGGAATAAAGGCAGTGGGCTTTTTGGAGGAAGGCTCCCAGCCTTAAACTCAGAGATTTGAGATTGATTTGAGATTAAAATTGTGCAATCTGAACATATCAATGACTTCTCTCTGTAATTAGAGCTCCTGATACTCTCTTGGATACGGTRCGTACGCCAAGACCTCATTCAAAACACTTTAGCACAGATTTTAGTACTGTGCTGGATCGGGGCCACCGTGATAAATACAAATGTTAATGATTTTCCAGGCTCATACTTAAAATTCAGTGGTTGAAGTTTGCAAACTGATTGTGCAGATTGCCAAATTAGGTCCTATTACTCAAATTTAGATGAGCTTTGCATAAAACATACAAATGTGTTCAATGCAGTATTCTGCTTAGGTCTGTGATTTCGTTTCACCAGCCTTATATTTGCATGAGTTCATTAAAATTGGTTTCATTTCTTTTTTTCCCTAGCATCGCTTTGAAAAAGTGGTATTTAAACTGGGGAAAAATAGTAAAGAACAGGCTTGTAATTATAAAATGAAGCTAAATGAAGTCATGCAGCACCGCTGTGGTCCATTCTGTCAAAGAGGGAACTTGAGAGCTCATTACTGAGCCCAAAGTTCAAACTGACCACTCTCTGGCAAAGGTTTCTAGTATATCAGTCAATTAAATTAGACCTTCCACTGTATGGGTATCCACTCTCTGTGGTCCAGTTGTTGATTGGTGGGGGAGAAAAACATTTCCACTTCATCAGGACTGCTCTTGGTTTGTATTCTAATTAGTATTTATTTTTCTTATTAAAAAYAATAACTTGGACAAGGAAGCACTGCTCCTCTTCTGTTTGTTAACCCTTTGGAAAAAAAAGCAAGACGTCTCTCAGCCTGAACAAATGAGAAAATCTCCAGACAGACTAAAGGCTTTAATGAGATTATACCTCTCTCTAAAGCCACCCGACCCTTTCAAAAAGGTGACAGTCTTGCATCTCCTGGAGCATGGAGACATGCCTTCCTGTCTTTATTAATGACTTTGTTTATTGCTGTGTAAGGTATCCAAGTGTCAAAATAATATTTATGTTTATTTAGAAGTACCATTTAGTGCTCCAGKAAGTTACGGTTTGTTATTTGGAAATGAATTTATCTAGTTCATGGACCAGATGTGAAAAAACACACTTACTTTGCATGCAGAATAACTTTTTWAAAAAGAACTGTAATATAGCTATACACACAYATACCACATTTGTGTTTCTGTTGGCATAAGAATGAATTATCCATGCTGTGAATCAGTACACTTTTAAATAGCAGTTTAAACAATAATCTCCAAYGGTCTCAAAGAAGCCCTAATGTTTTAATAAATTGGTAATGAGCTGCTTAAAAAATGTATTGTGGTATCTTAACAGCAACTTTGTAATCAAGATTGCAAACCGATTTTCTATTGCAAGCAGGTCTGACCTTCTGCTCTTTCCTAGCCTTCTCCAAAGTGTGGTTTTCTACTTGAAATTCCTTGTGCCTGGTGGGGAGAGATTGTTCTACCTCTCCCAATCCCCCATCGTCTGAGGGTGATTGCACAAGGTGTTTGCTTTCATTCTCCTATTTTGTCAAGATACAGCAATTTTGCTTTTGAAAAAGTGTTTGTAGCTCTCAAAGTGGAGTATGTCAGAAACAATTTTGTATGGGAAAAATATTAGTGTTTGATTGCCTGCCATAACAGTTATTCAGGTATTTTTAGAATTGTAGAGTTGTTCACAGGTAGCCAAAGTTCATGAGACAATCCTCTCTGACCTCGGTAAACCGTGTAAACTTTAGTTACTGCTTGGGTGTTGTAGCTTAAATACCTTTCTGTAGTCCCTTGGCTTGTAAAAAATAGCCATGAAAATAGAAACCAATCTCTGGAGASTCCAGAGTGTCCTATTTCCCCACTACTTCCCAGTGCAGCACTCTTAAAAATCTTTATGTGCTGGATCTGCCTTCGTTAGTGCAGCCCCTTTCGGTGTAGGTGCTTGTGGGCCGTGCACTTCTCTTGATTGGAAATGGGAACAGTAGCTCCATTATTTCAGGAATTATTCCTGGTGAATGCTAACATTTCAGCCACTTCCTCTGAGTGCCACGGTGGTGTCAGCGTGAGTTTTAGCATGCGAAGATGTGAGTTTGTGTGGAATGCAGTCGTATTTTGTTTCCACATTGTCACAACCAAAACAGGCGAGAGAGTCTGGGCAGAGATGTCTAGCACAATTGATTTTCAGTTGCTTTCTCCATGAAAGCTGTTGCTTATTCATTTCATTTGTTTCTCTGCTGTATTTCAGAATAAAAGCCGTAGAAAATACAGACCTCCARGTGATAATTGTGTTAAGTTTCGAGGCTAACCTCAGTGACTGAGCTGTGAAACAGAGGGTTGTAAATAAAGGCTGCAGTTATCCTTGGACTACGGTCTTTTATGAACGTCTCAGCATTTTCACTCAGTCTGTCACTTCTAGCCAGGCACTGATTGTATCTGTCTGAGTTGCCTCATCTAAAAAATGATATTGCTGGTTTTTACCTACCTCCCAGAAATGCGATGAGACTTCATGGGACAAGCGGCGTGCGTTGCCTGCCAGCAGCCCCGTGCCGCGGGACAGCCCGGCTCCCTTCCCGCTTCATTACCGTGCGGAGTCCTGCTTCCCCGGCGCTCGGCAGCCATGATGCATTTGCGCTCAGCGGGAGCTGAGGTATTTGACACCTCTGAAAAATGAGGCTTATATCAAATAGCCTGTTCAAGCACTTTACAAAAATGAACTTTTTAGTCTTTGCCGTATAAAACAAGACAGCAAACTGAGGCAGAGGAGGGAAAGCCAAGCAGACAGGCAGCTGCAAAACTCTGGAGCCTTCACGTGTCTGGGCTAAGCTTGTTCTGCCGGGATGATGCCCTGCTAAAGAAGCAGGGAAGGCAGCAAAGGTAAGCACGCCGCTGGCTGCCAGCAGAAACCAAAGAAAACAGTCACTAGAAAGAACATTCCAGCTGGAGTCTTCTAATCAGAGGTGCTCTGAGGCTTCCCTTTGCCTTTGGAGGTCAGAAGAGGCTGCCATCTGCAGCTGGTCTGGCCCAAATTAGTATGATGGAGGGTGATGTGACTTGCAAGCCATGTTTTGTGGTGCATTGAGGTATGGGGGGAAGTTCTGGTCCAGACAGGATGAGATCTTCTGGGTGTCACCTCCCTCAYAGGGAACAGTAGGAACTCTCAGCCGCAGGGACAGGGTTGCTGTATGTGTCACCCTAACTTCTATCATGGTATTTTATGCTATTCCTCCAAGAGAGGGGTGGATTTAAACTTCTGTGAGTGAATTAACTCAGGAATCTTTCTCTTGTAACTTCCACCTTGAGATTTACTAAGCATTACCTAAATYTGTATTGTCAAGACTTGAAATATTTCTTGATCTTCCTATTTAAGAATGAGATCCATCAGGGCCGTCTGTATTTCCTCCAAAGTTTAAGCAAAAGTAATGCTACCACTCTCTGCATTTCCAGAGATAGAGAGATGGGCCATTAGTGTTGTGTAATTGAACACAGTAGAGGCTGGCCTAATTCAGTCCAACTTAGAAGACAAAATAATGTGAATGCTCATAGCTTTGTTGAGAAATGAGTTAAATGTTTACAGTAAAACCTCARTCTGTGAAGTTCTTAGAGTGTGACTTAATGGGCAAAGCAGGTATGTGTTTATGACCTTCTTTTGTAACCCTGGGAAGCTTTTCCTTTTCTGTAAAATAGAGATAGCAATACATCCCTGCTTTAGTAAAGTGCCTTTAAGTGTACTGATGAAGTGCTAGATACAACCAGCCCAGGATAAGAGCCTTTATCTGCCGTGTCAGTTATTCCTATGCTAAGGCCGGCTGCTGGAGGAATAAATAGAACCTGTTCCTCTGTATTAAGTGACTGCCCGAGTTCACGTCTGTTCTATATTTAAGCATGCAGTTATGTGTTTTAAGACATACTTCTTTACAAGTTTTGTTATTAAGCACATRTGCCTTTCATAGTGTCAACGGGACCATAAAGTTTAAATGCTGGATGCAGAAAGGGGAGAACAAGAAAACCTTTTAACCTGTACATTATTAGAAATCCGTTTCAGATGATCCCTGTGGAAATGTTACTGATAGTTTTGTTTCTGAAGGCAGACAGTAACTAGTCATGATTTTCTCCAGAAAGGAAATAATATGAACTGTGCAAAGCCTAATGAAGGGGAAGTGGCTGATTTATTGTGAAAATTTATAGCTTTCTGATGTTGCCTGGTTTTTATGTTAATCTCGTTGTGTGGACTGTGTGTTGGGAATAATTGAGAAACATGGAGGACAGAGCAGTTTTTGTAGTCCATAAATTATTATCTAGTGAGTGTAGGTTATAGCCTTGATCAACAGCAGCACCAGTTTCTTCTAGAACTTTTCCAGAGTTTTAGCCACTTTAATATATCAAGTTATGAGGTACAATAGAGTTCAGAATAGAGTTGTGTCCTATACAATATCGTTTCAAGGAGGGATTCCTTTAAACCTCAAGAGAGAGGACAGGAGGAAGCGAAAAATGAAAGAAAACCCAGCCTATGTATAGTGGAAATACTCTCATTTGAATTCTGAGCATAGGTTTCTTTAGTTATAACATAGATACAATGGCAATGCCACTGCTGTATTTGATGCTATTGCAGAAACTGGAATGCTACATACGACCTTCCATGCTGAGAATGATCAAAAGTCCCCCCAGGTTTTTGGCTTGTCCTTTGGTCTTAAAATGCCTTTTGAAAAGAACATATGTGGAAGAAGTAAGAGGAGGGGACAARGTGCCAAGGTTTCTGCCGCGATGCCCGACTGCCACTGAATTTCAGGAGCAGCTGGGTACCGTGGGAGGTAAGCACCTTTGGGCATCCTTTGAGATGGCTTCCAAAGCCCTGCTCTGCAACTGGCTTTGCTGCAGGTTTGTCATAAAATCCTTTTATTTTCCTCCTGGTCTTCATGAACAGTGAATTATGCATGATCCATAGGCTATCTCTCCATACTGACTCCAGATTAGAAAAAAGCAGCCATGCTGCTCCTAAATAGCTATTTTATTGGGAGTTCTGCTGCATTCTTTTTGGGGGGAGCACTGCAGCATGTACCAAGCTGAAACCGGTGCCTGCAATATCTCTTTMTTTATTAACACGAATTATCATGTAAAAAAGGGACTTTAAAGGTGCATTATRTAAATTAATCCTAGACTTCAGAGGAAGAGTGGCCTTTTTGTGTTTTAAATATGCTTTTGTAGAGTAAAATATGTGTTTGTGTGTGAATTGTATAGCAAGTATGTGGTCRTGATAACTGAGATATATTTATCACTTATATTTGAACTCACCATCTCAGCTGGTCTGTGAACTTGTGACATCTTCTGCTTAAAAAGAAGAAAAATCTGTCTCTGGCAAAAACAAATTCTTCTTTACTGCTCCCTACCCACAAATTAATCTTTTACATGACATATTTTTAATGTCATGCAGATAGCTGGGAAATCCTCCTTCTTCCTTACAAAATTCAATGTRCCAGAGCTGAGGGCAGGATGGAGTGTATTTACCCTGCACCAAGCACAGCTTTTCTAGATGCAAAGATGCTGGGTGTTTAAAAAGGTTTCCTAGAGRGCTTGAGAAACAAGAGCTGTATGTTACTGAAGCATGGAAATTTTTACCTACCCTATAAGAGGCCCACCTCTAGACTTGAGAAAGAACTACGCAATCAGACTTGAAAGCTGTCACACTTAAAAGCTTTCYTTTTTTTAGTGTTTTATTATTTCCTGCTAAGTTTCTATATCAATGCAAAAACAAGTTTCAGTACAGTGCATGTATTTTTATTAAACGAGAGTCTTTCTAATTTTTCTGTGCACCAGTATAGAAGAAGGAAAATCTGCAGAGGGCTTCAGAGACTGCTGCTGGGAATGGCCACTGTGTCTCCAGACGGGCGTTAGTGACTAAGGATTATTTGTGTTTGTAATAGCTGATGAGTCCCATTCATGTTGGTTTTAGTATAGCTTAAACTTAAAGCTAAAGAAGACAGTTTATGCGTACTGGACAGCAGATTTAAAGCTCTCTCACTGGTTTTTATTCTTGGTATAGTGTGGAGTAGCCTGGGAAGGGCACCCTAGTCATGGCCCAGAACTGTGCCGGGTGCTGTGGACACTCAGCATGGAATCAATATGCAAGTTTGCTGACAACATATGATGCAAACTGATGTAGAAAGGAAGGGGCTCTATGAAACAACTTGTTGGACAGTAGTCGGTCCTGGCACCCTGACAAGCCAGTCGCTGTCAGGAGGATCTTTTGATTTTAGAGCATCGTAGAGAAGGAAGACTGGGAAAGGGATGTGTAGTACCAATGGCTTCTCACCATGAATGCCTATCAGCATTATTGTAAGCAGAAGAGGATAGTGTATAGGAGGGTGGAGAAAACACTGCTAAAGGCAGATGGATGGGATAAGTTGTCAGTGGATATTCCCTGACATGAAATAGCAATATGTAAGAGAGAAAAGCATATATTGACTTAGTAAGGTCTCATATTAACTAGCGTTTAATGGTCCCTCTGTTTTGGAAAGAGGAGTTACCAGATTCCACTTTGGTTTTCTCACCATTGCTTGGGCTCCTAGTGAGTTGGCTGCAACTGTCTGTAATCTCAGAAGCAGCAGAAGCAAAGGTAGAAAGAGATTTTGTGCCATCGTTCTGCTTTTTCATTCCTTCTGCTTGAGGGAGATTAGGATTTTCTCCACCTTTCACCCTTGGCACTCTTCCATGTTGTTTTTAATTGCAAAGCAATGTGGTGCTTTTTCCTCAGCMGGAAGAGTTGGCACATAGTTCTTTTGTGCAGCTGAGGCAGTAAACTGCTTTATTAATCACTTCACACAAGGTAATAAACAATAGCAGAACTGTTGCTTTTACTTCTCAGRTTTCTACTAAATAGTCCAACTTCCTGAAGACCTTAGAAGTGGGATCCTGAAACTGGATTTAAGTCCGTGTCTTTCCTATCATCTTCTGCCTGACCTTACACCATTTGAGATACCGAAAATAAATCTCATTTGCAGTGTAATTTCTAAAATGTGGTCTTATTTGGAAGCAGAGCTGTAGACAAACTTTGTGTCTCGTGTACCTAGTAAAGTCTCATTTAGGTGCGGGGAAAAGAACAGTCACTTTGCCGTGCTTGCATCCTGAGCCACATGGCTTTTTGTGAAATGTTGCTAGATGCAAGCCACCTTTCTTCTCCAGCAAGATTAGAAGGAAAACTGAGCTAGGATTACCCATTTGGGATGGTTAGAGACAAGATGTGAGAAGCCCTTCAAAATTCCCCTTCTCAACATTGCTTATTTTGCCAGCAGTACAAAGCATTGCAGGCACACCACAACAGATAAAGGGAGTTTGGAAGTCAGAGACCCAAACCAGTTTTTCAAAGTCATGTGTTTTGATCTTTTGAGATTGACACTACTTTACTTTAAACATGCTTGTAAACACCAGTCTGGGAAAGCAATGCAGGAACAAAGATTTCAGAGACACCACGTAAAGGTTGTAGGCTGGTGAGTTCCCAGCGTGCCGGAGGACGAGGTTGCACTCTTTCTTCTTTTTCTGCTGGGGGATGGGAGACCCACGTAAAATCTTTGTCAAGAAGATGTTACAGTTAGAAGCAAACAGTCAGRTGAACTGCAGAAAGTGAGCATTTGAATGCATTTAGCCCAGTGCAAAGGTAAGATGAAATGAGTTTTCCTCATTTATTTCACCATACTTTAATTGAGTAGTTGGTCTAAGAAGGACTATGCAGTGAGGTGCTGCAGCACAGCTGGGCTGTGGTCAGTGCTGAATGGTGGTAGCTGGATCTAGGTACTTAAAAATCTCAGAAAAGCTCACATTTTGTTGTTCCCTTTAATTTTTGAAAGCAACAAAGGTTGCTTGCAATGTAAATGCTTGCTGGAATTTAAATACACTTAAGACAGAACAAATGCCAGAACAGAGCAATTTTTCAGGTTAACAGTCTTTGCGATGTTGGTGGCAATATTTCTGTACAGGGTTCTCTTGCAAGATAGGCACAAAGCAAGGGTGCTTGAAAAGCAGAAACCACAACATTTATAGTGGAGAAGGCTGTAACTTTCCCTACTAGGACAAGGTGTCCATCAACTAAACAGCTGTTCTGCTCTGCAAAGGACACTGCCAAGGTTGTTAGTGTCTACAAATTGAGTATCTTGCTGATGGTCTTTTGTGAAGTATTTAATTTCTAAGTGAAGGAAGGAGGAGTGAATAAATTACTTTATCCCTTGTCAGATCTCTGCTTTGTAAAGTGCAGCCATTATACTCCCAGTTTGGGATTGGCTTCCATATTTTTTAATTACAAAATTAAAATATTATAATGATTAAACTTTGCTCAGGAGCAATAGCAATCTCAATTGTTTAACCAAAAAAAAAAAAAAAGAAAAAGAAAAAGCCCAAACCCTAAGATATAACGTGGGTCAGGTACACACTAAGTGTATTACAATACGTTAAAAAACAAGGTCACTTTAGTATTTCAATATTTCAAGGGGGTTCTGCAGCATTTCTGCAGTCTGGTTGTGCTACCACAATTTCCCAGCTGGGCCAATACTGCTACCATGAGGGAAAGAAAATGTCAACGCTGCGTGGAAAACTCTTAAATTCTTCAAGGATTGGCTGCCAGAGTAGAATGGGCTTTTGGAAGATTTGCTTATATGAGGAGCCTGCATGATACTTATCTCAATGAATTGGGTAGCCAGAATTGTAACAGGATCAAGAAGTGATCTTGAGCTGATTCTCAAATGCTTTGGGTGTGTTTTTCACTGTCAAATTTGACCTTTTTTTTTTTTTTTAAGTGTGAAAGAGTAATTTCCATTTTCATGAATATCACTCAAAATGTAAGAGCTGCAAGCATGAAGTTGGCTTGTTGAAATCAGGGAACGAGAACTGTGTATGCTTATGTGATTTTCCTTTAAAAGGCARTGGTGGATAGGTTCAAAATTCAGAATTCATAAGAGGTTTCTTAATAAACACAGATGCAACCCAGAGGAGAACTTTCCCATTCCAAATTACATCACTAGGATTTTTTAAAATAAAGCTTGACCTACATTAGCAGTCCCATCTAAAATAGCACACCTTGCAGGTGATTTCCATGTGGTTTTATTTTCCAGCAGATTACTGTGCTGATGGCAGAATTTCTTCTTTAATAATGCAACRAAAATGTAAGCAAGCAGTGGTAACTCAGCTGCCAAACCGCAGCCAGAGAGAGGTTCATGGTCAATTCAGTTGATGGAAGAATCCTTGAGATTAGAAGAGATGGCAGAAGGTGTTGCTTCTGAATTGACCTGTATCATGAATATGAGACTGGGGAGAACCTGCCACATGGCGAGTAGCCAGCATGTCTGGGGCACTGATGAGGGAGATGCTGGGGAAGGTACCAGTGAGCCTGAAAAAACTTATCCAGTTTTGAAGGAGTGTGCAGAGACACAGGAGAAGAGATGGAAGAGGAGGGTGGATGGGCAATCCCAGGGATAGGATGAAGAAGCTGAGGCCRTCAGGTGAAGTACAGAGGGGCTTAYGGTGATAAGAGCAGCAAGGAGGGGTTGACACCAAAATTCAGTGCCACTGAGGAAGCTGGGCTGGTGCACTGGGTTAATGAGGCTGGGTTGGTTTTGCTCCTGAGGTGGTATTCATCTCACCTGACTGCAGATGTGTACATCTGAGCTAACGTTCTAGAAGCCCTTTAAGGCCAATGAAGAGAAATTCATGCTACCGGAGTGCAGCTCAGCTCATCATAAGGTGGTTGTTGGCCTGAGCAGTGGTGCTCTGGGTGAGTGTGTCTGTGTCTCACCATTGAGAGCAAAGAGTCTGGAGCGCTAGCTCAGTTTGACTTGTCTACGYTGTCAGCCTCAAAAGCTAGGTGAGATAGATGCCACCTCCAGRACGTGACCCAAGACCCGCTGTAGCTAATGGCAGGGTTTTTTTGTGGACATTAAGGGACAATAGAGTTCACCTTTAACAGGAGCAGTACGAAAGAGATTTAAATGGCAGAACAGCAGTAGAAGAGGTTTCCAGAAGATAAGACTGAGCTGCTCCTTGCACGACTGGCTGCTCTGAAAATASAGTCCATTTGGTTAGGTGCACACTGAGTGCTAATAAGATGGCTTGTGTTGCATTATTTCATGAGGTGGTGTCAAAGGCTACAGAAGATCTTGTTGGTAACTGCGGGAGGACTATGATATATTCTGATTTTGTTTTCTCCCAAAGGAAAACTGTAATTTAGTACTTTTCTCATGGGAATCAAGTGCTGGAATAAACTCCAGGGTCACGAAATCCAGTGACCCTGTTCCCTTAGGCAAACACATAATATCATCCCTTTCATAAACTAATCAAATACTTGATCTCACAGAAACCCAGCAAACTACAGGTTATGCTGACATAAATAAAACAAGCTTTTGTAGGGGAGAAAGAAGCATTGCTCTGTGTCTTTTCCTCTAGCTCTTTTGTTTGTTGTTTTATGCACTGTGGTGTCAGGGCTTTACTGAAGCTGTAAATACAGGGTTTAAGAGAAGATTTTTATTTGTTTAGTATTTGAACATCTTTGTGCTGTCCATGGTAATTCTCACCTATCTCCTCATGGCTTTGAAACARCAGTCATGTTTATAAATGGTTTTAAGATAATTGATGAAAGAGAYGATTTGCATGAAGAACAAAGTAGTGCTGAAACTTTGGCTGAGACCTATCYACACCTTTCTGGTGCTTGGGGAAATACAACATGAAAAGGGGAAAAGGTTTTTTGTTGTGGTTTTTTTTTTTTTTTCTCCGCTTCCACATGCCTTTGTTCCTGCTCGTGGAGGATACCTATAAAGYGCAACTGCGGTATTCCCAATCAGACTTTTGAAAAGTAACCAGTTGRCCAGAGGTATAAATAAACTGTATCAGATTAAAKAAGTGAAATAAGATTCCAGAAYTGATATTCCCCATTATTAGAAATCACCTTTCCTTATTACCCTGGAGAGGCAGCTAGCTGCGTTCAGGCTATGTCCTTGCAAGAGGGCTGGAGTGCAGGTCCCTGGCAGCTCCCGCAAAGCACCAGTGGCTTGTGGTAGTACAAGCTGGAAGGTTAAAAATAGACCTAAAAATTAAGTGTTTGCTTGAGAAATAGGCGTAAAGATCTATTGAAGGTTTAGGGATGATCACATAGCTTTCTGTGTGCTTTCTTTTTAACTGTAAAAGAAGTGAGCACTTGCTCACAATGTAATGAAGAGAAGAACTCATAAAATACCCACATGGAAATTAGTCAAGACCTCTATCGATTTTATTTCTTTGAGCTTAGTTACTGTAAACAAGCTTTGTAGAGAATTGCATACCTCTTCCAAAAAACAAACTGGAAAAAAGCTCTGGGACCGAGAAGCCACCCAACTTTCCCGACACTAATGTTTGAAGGAGGGCTGGGGGCTGAGAGCTGCTGCCGCTGTGTTGTGAAGTGCTGCTGCGTGTTTCGGAACGGCGAGGATACTTCTCCAGCGGTACGGAGCACCGACGCGCTGCAGATGCCGCGAGGGGCGGAGGCAGGGGTGCGGGCGGCGGCCGTGCTTTGCGATCTCGCCTTCTCATCCCCCACCACCTCCAAAACCCTCGCCGCGGCGGGGCTGCCACCAGCATGCCTTTTCCGGGCGGAAGCCCTCCCGGGTGCCAGGTCTGCATTGCCCGCTCCTCGCTTGTGAAGGTTTTTCTTGCCTCGCGTTTCCTTCTTTGCTTGACATCTCTTTTTGCTTCTGTGCGTTCGGGGTGGACGCAGGGTTGCGGCGGGGCCGCGGTCCCCCTCCCGCTGCCGTTTGGCCGTGGTGCTGGCAGTCGCTAGTCGACGGAAGCTGATGATTGATGTCAAGGCTGGGTGCAAACAGCTGCTGATTTGATTATTACTGTTTCATCTCCTAACCTTTTGGAGCATTATGGGAATATTTATTCACCTAGTCACGCTTAATGGCATTTGGTGCAGTACTTCCCCAGGAACAATGAAGGAGTGGTGTCGTACAGAGGTAGTTTAGAAATTCCCGTTCTTGTTCTTTGTATTTATTTACAGATATGGGGAGAGAAGTGAAGAAGATCTTGCTGTGTGGGAGAATGGAAAATTTGGCTATCTGACTGGGAGCAGTCACAGACATAGATGTGCAATATGTTAATAAAGTAATTGTGCTATGTTGCTATAAAGAGGATGGCTTCATTATAAAATTCTTGGTTTAATACTGTCATTATAGCAGATGTATAGCATATGAACTAATTTGCATGCAGATAAGGAGGCTCTGACAGCTTGGTAGCATAATTACTGCATAGCATACAGCTCGCTAGTGCTGGGAGCTGAAGCTGTTACTGGAGGGGTGCTCATGGGACTAATTACATTGGCTTTGTTAAATTTAAAATAGTGTATAGCCAGGAAAGAGACCCTGCTCCTATGCTCCGTGGTGTTGTGTACAATAAGTTACAGAAGCCTTGAACTGCAGCAGCCATTTTAAGCCATGCAAATGCCTGGATCTCAGCACCTCCCAGCATAGTGGAGTGGTAGACTTCTGTTTAACCAGGGAGCCTGGATGAGCTTCCAAACAAAAGGTTTTAAAACTCTGATATTTCCATATATTAAAACACCAGTTAGGTCTTTTTGATAAGTGAACAAAACTGTACTTGCAGTAACTTTGTTTTGTTTGGTATCTGATGAAGGCAGTTGCTGAATGTGTGAACTTAAGACTGGTGAATGGATTCTCCCCCCTTTCCCTGGTGTGCCTGTTGCTTTCCTTCACCATATCTGTGTCCTCGTGATTTGTCTCCACTCAATTTCAAGCATATTTCTGCTTCCTTTTTTTCCTTTGCTTTGACTGTGTCTGCAGTTTTTAAAGATCATCTTATTGAGGATCGTTTATGGATTTCAAAATGTTTAATTCATTACCAGGCCATTATAAACTGAAGGCATTTTATTTTCCTGGGGAAATCAAGACAGTACCACAGGAGATTATTTTTCCCCTGTTACATTCCCCCCCCCCCTGCTACTGTCAGATTAGCTTGCAGAGAAGGGAGGAATTTGTGAATGCACGTTTGACTTTGATTACATAAGCTGGAAATTGGCAAACAGTATGGATTTATTTCAATTCCACTAACTTCAAAAAGAAATACATATTAAATTGGAAGTGCCTCAGGGTATCAGACAAATGCGAGGCCAAACCAGAAAGTGTGTATCCCCTCCCTGACCTCTCCTGCGGTGCAGGTAGCTGGGCGGATGGAGCTGCTGGGGTTGCAGGTCACGCCGGGGGGAGTGGGATGGTTTTGGYGAGGGGGGTGGGAAGGATATGGGGACCAGTTTGTACCCAGGGGCTGAGGGTGCCACGGGCTCTCTGCCATCGGGGAGGGAAGAGGCTGTGCTGCCGGGGTGCGCGGGGTGCCGTGATTTCTGACACCTCGCTGGGAACGTCCAAGGCGAGCACCCTCCTTCCCACCCTCTTGGTGCACGGCGGCAAGGGASCGGGTTGTCCGCTGAGCGGGGGTGATGCTCCGACAGGTACCGAGCCAGTCCGCTTCCCCCAGCTCCCTGGAGGTTCTGTCCCTAACTTGGCAGAGCCTGGCTGTCACGCCAGGAGGGCCCTCGCTCCGCGTGTCCCCACCTGCCCCTCCGCCGACCGCAGCGGGCCGGGATGGGGCTCGGCGTGGAGCCGCGCTCCTAGAAAGCGGCATCGAGGGACCGCTCAGCCACTTAGCTCCTCTCTTCCGTTTGACGGGTAAGGATGTTGTGCTCCGCTGTCTTAATACAGTCACTCCTTCAGGGTAAATGTTGCAAAGCCCTTGTATCTGTTTCCATAATACCCTGCGCTAGATAAATACTAACTTACACCTTTTTTCTTTTATGCTAAATATTTACCCAGGTATTTCGTTTTGCAAAATTCAAGCTCCTCCTCGTATGATCTGCTTGCATTTTGTTAATCTGGGAATATTAATAGCCTGCTGGCATTACTGCTAATTTGGAGTTTATGCTGTAGAGTGAATATAGTAACGAATTTTTGGAATGCTTTGTTAATCTTATCAACATTCATTATGCATTTGTTAATAGTCCTTAGATCCAATCACACTGTCACATTTGGAACTTTTTTTATCAATCAAAAAAGCGTTTTTTGAGAAAATTTTTATTTAATGGGAAATTCAGTATGTAAATATTTAAAAAATGAGATCTCGTAAGAGAAGGGGTACAGGAAAACACTGAACCTAATGAACAGTTTTCACCAAAAGTCTTGTCTTTTCCTTCCCTTACCCCCCACCTCCCAAAACAAAGTAAAAAGAGGAGGAAGGAGGGAAAGAGCCTATCCCTCTTTAAACAAAAGTTACTCATTGAAACAGTGTTTTTAGCTTTTTTCCATATAATATCAGAGCTTTCAAGGCAATTTTTGCAGGTTATTCAGGCAGTTTTAATGTAGTATGGCATGCATGTTATTTTTTTTTTTACGTGCCTTCATTTTTGGTGCTGAACTTGAAATACTTCAAAAGTTTTTGATTTTTAAGAGGTCGGGAAGGAACACAGTTCTTTTGAAAATCAGTGCTCTGTGCTCTCTTGACTGGGTGCCCGCTGTCTCAATCGCGTAATCAAACCTTTCCCTGCCGGTTGTGCTGCACAGTCCCCCAGGTAACTTCGCAATGTCCTTTTAGCACAAGTCCTGAATGAGTCCTTTAGATCTCTTGCAATCACATGAACCGTAAAAGGAGTAAGAGCATGTCTAAGGATTCATGATTGGACTTTGTTGTTGTTTCCTTACCAACTCTGCTCCTCCGTTTATGCTCTTTAGGCCTGCTGTTGCCACTCAGGAAACAGATTATCCAACACTTCTCCATTTTCCAGCCCAATCAGAGATTCCTCCTGAATCAGCAGTGCTTATTATCTCCAACTGTACATAATTATGGTAGAGAGGTTGTACCACCATAGCTGGATAACATCAGCATTTCTATTATAGCCCCATACTTTCAGTATCCTGAAATGTGGATATAAAAACTCACTTTAGCTTTATAGTCTTTCCAGTGGTGAGAGATAAAGTGTGTGCAATCAGCCTTTAAGCAGTTAGAGAAACCCAGAACAAAAAATTCCTCTTCAGGATGTCAGTTGTATAAATGCGTTGTTTAACTTGAGCTTTGCTCACTGTCAGGCTGGATAGTGTGCAACAGTCTGCAGATTTTTAATATAAAGCAATAAACATTTCTCTTCTGTTTAGAAAGCTTGTAACTAGGAGGGGTAGATTATGTTTTTGCAAAAGTATTAAGCATCCGAAGTTAGCGACTAGAATGGCTGTAAAAAGATCAATAATGCACACAGAAGGATTTGCAGGTTGGTGCAAGAAAGGAAAAAAAAATAGATGTGGGTTCCAGTTTTTAAAATGTAGCAAGTGTGCCAAAATGTCGTGAATATTTACTGWGGGTGAGGAATGACTCCTGCAGAGCTATTCTACTCCAGGAAACATTTGAGTATACATATTTAACACTCTAATAATACACTTGTATAAAAACTTTTATATATATTTAATCAGTTATGAAAATGGTACTTGACATGTGAGTCTGTTTTAGGTCAGCTTTTCACAGTTGTTTTTCTTTAAGTTTTTAGTGACATTTTTAACCCTTTTTCTTGCTGCACAGCCTGCCCTCTTCCTCCTGTTACCCCCAGCCCCATTTGCAACAACATGAATTAAGGGCAGGAGGCTGGCGTTAACCTAGGTCCCTGGGGTCTCTGCAGTATGGACCAGCCTGATGTTCTTTAAAACATTCAATAGGGTCTTTTTCAAGCAGGAGAAGARCGTGGGACTTAGTCTCTGTTTAAGAACTCAGATAAGAGTTCTGCCTCGTGCTCTGCTGGTTATCATATTCATACCAGCGGAGCAACCGGTGATGGTTGCAATGCTCTGCCTGAGTTTTGACACACTTCTAATTATAGCATATAGTGGTGTAAACTCCAGAGGTGATAATGAAGCCCAGACCCATGTGTCAGCAGAGGTTCGAAGGGGTAATGCATTCCTGTCCTGCACCACTTATTTGTATGTTTGTGGGGACCTAGACTCGTGCAGTCATTCTTGCTTATTTTCACTGAGCCGAGACATGAAACATGCAGAGTGGTGGAGATTTGTCATTTTATCAAGGTAATTGAGTATTAACTATTTGTCTTCCCTTTGGGAGATGCAGAAGGAGAGAGGCGGGGGCAGGAAGCTGTTCATAYGGGACCTTCATAAAACTTGTTGCCTAGAAAGTGATGACAGGTCTTTAGTGCTCTGATGTCCGATGACAAACRCTCTCTGCTTCTGAGCTTGGGCTGKAGGAAATGAGTGGCCCCTGTAAAACAGCCTTATTTATATTGCACAAATTCAGCGTTCACAAAATCAGGATGCGGAGCCTGTGGAGGTGCGCAAAGTAAGGGAGGGACTGCATTGAAGATGAGCTAGAAACGTGCCCTAGGAAGCTCTGGTGAGTGATGAAGACTCGCTTTTTCCAGAAGTGACTGCCAGGCTGTGCTGCCCGAAGCGGTGTTGTGAAGAGGGGCCAGCAGTGGGAGGTGGTGATGTGCAGGCAGACGGGGGGGGCAAGGGGCGCTTGGAGGTGAGGAGGCGGCTGGGAGCTGGCTGAGCACGTGGCATCGTGCTTATCTGTGTGGAAACTCAACATCTCACAAACWTTTAAACCTTTAATCTGCAATGTGAATTTGTATAAGCCTGCGTATGGAGGTGAGTGTGTGGCTCTGTCTACACTATTAGGTGTTGATCACAGGYGTGTAAACGTCCTCGGCTGGATTTGGAGTTGTGTTGCCTGTAATCCAGTTGCACAATCTCTTGCCCTTGGCAAGCTGCAGCACCTGCCCTAACAAATCCATAAATACTTGGCTGCTGAGCTCTGTCCTCGAGTGACTGCAGTGTAGATATGCACTTGGTAAAAACTCATACTCTAAACAGATGAATGAGTTGGCCTGGATACCTTTAAAAAAAAAAAATCCTATTCTACCACCACACTTTACTACAACTCTGACATAATTTAGAACAAACAACTCTGCCCTCCTCCTGAAATTTCTACTACATGATTACAGTGTTGCCAGCTCTTGTGATTTGCAGACTTAAGAGGAAACCTTGAAGGAGGTCATTTAGTCCATTCCTGTACCTCAAGGCAAGAGTGACTATGCCTAGGCATCATCCCTGAAAGATGTGATAGAGGGAGTTGTTTTTCTATCCTTCATGTTTCAAAGAAACTGACCATTAGGACCAATTGTAGCTGCCAGCAGGGATTCTCCACTGATGRTAACTGAACACTGGTGGTAGGTGCCTTTGGTGGACCACCCATTTAGTTCAAAACTTGCCTTTTTCATGGTGGAGAGCGGGGGAGGTGTTGCCTTGAAAGTTATAAAATCAGAATAACGGTATATCTTGAACATCACAGAATTATTTTTAAGGTGGTCCTTTTTTTTTTTTTTTTGAGTCCGTCTTGATTTTTAGGAAGGGAAGGAATGAGCTGGTTTGGAAAGCTATGCTGGATGCTTGGACTGCTGATGCCACCAATGTGCCTGTGATAGCCCTTAAAAGAGGCCGCTTTCTCYCCTGCAGTAACCTCACCTTCTGCTYTCCTCCAGCCTCARAGKCAAACTAGTTTTACAGTGTTTCGGCATCAACAAAGCAAATAGCTAGGTTAGGGCTATCCCAAATGTCTGCTACTGCAGAGCCAGTCTCCTCCTCCAAGCTTGCATTTTTYTGATGTTGAACTCTCTTAAAACTCKACCTGTAAGTGTCCCATAATAGGGTAGAGCTTTGGAAAATCTAGCTTTTACCTAGATATTTAAATATCGCCCAAGGAATCTGAAGTCCTTTGCATGGGAACRGTGTGTGGGAAAATAGGATGTCATCAAGTAGACATGTCTCCTCAGCCAGTCCATGAAGTTACTGACCTGTGTCTGTAATACAGAACATACAAAATAAACTTCTTACTAGCAACTCATTTTTCTTTGCACTACCCTTAAGCCTGGGAAGAGGGACAGCAAGTGCTGGATGGCTGAAAATGAGTCACTTTATAAATCCAGTTATATAAATATTGTGACCATTGCTACCTAACTAGCATGTATACCAGTATGAATTAATTTATTATTATTTGTAAATTCACACATTGTGGTAACTCTGAAGCCATGGTTTCCAAAAAGATTAGGAGCGTGAGCTAAAGAACATGAAGTAGTACCTCAGATAGCCTGTAGGTACCTTCAGTASTTGAGCTTTCATTAGTATCTTCTCATGGCCACATGTACAACTCCCACTGGTGCTAATGGGAATTGCTTGCACACACCAAGTGGGGARCAGACCAGGAAGTCACTTACTTGTCCTTCGGAGACACTGTCTAGATCTATKAGAAGCAAGAGTCACAAATGGCACCGCTTACTGTGAACCATTTCTGCTGAATGACGCTGATGTGTGCGCCATGGAAAATGTCTGCTTAGGTCTGCGGCAGAAAAATTCATTAATCAAAGATGCTTGYTCAAAGTTAGACTTTTTAAAAGTGTGTAAGTTCATCCTTGTGCATTTATCTTGCAGAAAAATTCTGAATCCAAGCTCTCGCTGATCGATAGTTGCATTAATTATGCACAAAAAGTTCAATTCTGCCAACCTTGTTCACTTTGAATGCTGCTTTACCCTGGGAGGAATTGACTTGCATTATGCAGGTTGGACAAATTCACCTACAGTCTGAATTTCTGTAAAAGTCTCAAGGGAAGGTCAAGTTTCTGTTATTTTCAATAATAAATGAGATTCCCATTGAGTAAAATGATCCAGGAAATAAGCTTCAGCTCCCTGAATAACGGTTGTGTGGTCTCTAATGGAGAGCTGGGAAGAACCGATAAGAGCTGGACAGAGGTGAATCTCTCGGAGCTGCAGGTCTTGCAATTCTAAACTCGAGAGTTGCTTCCAAGGAATCACAAGTGTTAATGACTTTTTATGTATTTTGGAGAATGTCTCAGAGCTGTGATTTTAAAATATACTTGCTTACAGTCTTGACCTATCTCAAGTATTGTTCTTGTAGGTGAAAGAGAGCTACAACCATAAGAGGAGAGGATGGTATTTGCGTAATAGACAAAATACTTCCTCACGACTCACGGCAATGTTTTCCCCTCACCATGTTTTTTTGCCAAATGGATGTTTGGAAGTGTTAGTAATTGTGTTTTCCTCTTCAACTCTGGAAGTAGCCTAATTTGGCTTAACGGTCAGAGAGAAAAAATAATAAAATAATAATTAATGTGATTCATTCATCTAGAAAGTGTAAAGCGTAACTTAAACAAATGGCAATAGTGGTAGGAAAAATGCTATAGTGAATGTTTCAAACTTTAAATTTTCTGTTGAGGTATGAAGTGACCTGAAAGGAGTGAGTGGCAGTTCATCAAAAGGGTGTATATTTCCTTGTAATACGGTTTTATTAGCTCTTTCCAGTTATTAATCTCAGAATTGCTAAAAATATATGGGATAATGGATGATTGCTACGCAGAGCTCTAATTTACTTTACTGCACAGTCACTGTGGGAAAGTGCTTTAGCTACTTTGGCTCTTTTGTATTGCCTCGAGAGAGAATTTTACCCRTGTGTAAAAGTAATCTGTTGTTTTTCAATGTATGCACATAAACAGCTCTTGCCGCTACGCCTAAATATTGAGTCAGCAGTTCTCTGATGGAGCCATCACCAAGGACTGTCACGTTTATCTCAACATCACATCACACAGCACATAATGCTATTAGCCCTAAAATGTTGTCTGCTAACCACAGAATCGTGGGACACAAGTGACCTGGTCTTTCACTTCCTAATCAGTTCTGAGCTTGGGCTGCTGGCTTGGCTGCTCCGTGCCTCCATAACGCATCCGAAAAATGGGCACRGTTTCATCTTCCCACCTTGCTGAAGGCATTTTGAAGGCATTGACAAATGGGAGCTGCTCAGATTTTTTGATGGATGTTGGAAGATTGGGTGTTCATTTTATTTTTATTTTAAATATTTAAAATGCCTGTGATTAAATTATGTCACGTCCATTGGGCTTGGGTCACCCTCATCCTGCAGTTGCAGACGCAGCAGGGATTCCTCTCGTTCTTTTTTGCTTTTCTGCAACGCTTCCTCGGCAGGGTGAGAGAAATGTTTCTTTAAAAAAATGGTTCCAGTGTCACAAAACGATACATCACCACTCATGCTCTTGAATRTTTGACCTTTATTGCTATATTTCATTTATGACTTCATCTAACTACAGATCTGTATGTCATCGTACTGGGAATTTAGACTCCTAACAGATTAATGAATGGCTAGTCTGGTAATCAAGGCTCTGATTCACCATGTTTTGTGGATTTACTTGAAATCAGGGAAGATGYCACTAGCCTTTCTGACTGCCACGTTGCTCTGCCACTGGTTGTCACCTTTGTGAGAACAGACGTGAAGAAAACCTGTGTTGCCCTTCACAGCCCAGTGTGTCAGCATGGGCCTCCGGTGGAGTCTGGCAGCCCCGTGCTGGGACATGTGCTGCTGGGAGCTGGGACCACTGGTGCCTGCCAGCCTCGTTGCCTCCACCAGCGTGACGGGCAGCGGGGACCACACATCACCTTCAATCAGCAGTGTCCTGAGTCAGAACCCCAGCTAAGACCAAAAAAAAGTTTGTTTCTTTTTTTGATCCACAAAACATTTATTGCCTCTAGGCTGCTATCCTGCAGAAACTTGAGCACGTGTTTAACGTGAAGCATGGAAATTGGTCTTGAAGCAATTGGGATCCTTGTATGCTTTCAACTAAGCAGGTGATTTGCAGCAAGTGCCATTAGCAGTTCTGTACCAGCATCTGTCTGGCAAAGTGGTTTCACTTGCATCACTCATCTGAAGGACTCAACACAGTTGTCAGAGGATAAATGCTTCACACTTTGAAAATAAGTGCTGGAGTTTAGGTTTAAACTTTATTTTTTTAGTAATGTCTTATCAGCTATATGACATCCTTGTCCTGAAGAAAAACATTCTGTCTCTGTGATAATCACTTGACTGTCCTCTAAGTCAAATAACATATAGATACTTTTGAGAGAATCTCATCTCTGTGTTTTTCTAAAGCCTCGATCTGATCGTGTGTTTTCAGGCATTCATTTTGCAGGCTTGTACTGATCTAGTAGCATGAGAAAGCAGATTTCTGGGAAAACTGTCTTCTCGACGCCCCAGATCACAATGTCCTCCTCCAACCGTGTCTAAGCTGAGGAGGTAATTGTGGTTTTGAGGATTACTTCCTTATCCTCGGTGTGGTGCCGACACAGGTACAAACTAAAACCTGGTGATGTTTTTGTTTGTCAGGAATTGGAGGCAAGACAAGGAACAGCTCATTTTGTTTGGGCTGCCAGACAGTTGCACGCGGATAATTTTTGTGTGCTCTTTATTTATGTTGGATTCAAACCAGTGACGGTGGGGACCTGGAGATACTCTGGAATTACTCACCGCAGTGAAAGCGGGAGCTGCTGGTGTGATGGCTCCGTGTGGCRTCTCATGTTGTCTGTTGGCCAGTCAATACCAGGAGGGCATTGGTAAACCAGCAAATGAGTTTAAAATGGCATTTAAAATTGGGGCCCTTGCAGAAAATGATTTGCAAGAAGCTAATAAAATGACGGCGTGTGTAATGTGATGGAATGATTGTTTTGTGTGAACGCAGAGCTATAAACGCCTACGCAGGGACATTTCACAGAGAGAAGGTATAACTACAAGTCATCAGATGAAATGAAGCAAAGACCATTTAAGCCAAACACTATGTCATTGTCCCTGGYTTAAGCACTGGAGTATTTTACAGGGGTGGTGCTTGGCTTCAGAAAGGCAGAGTAAAGCACCCTGTGGGTATACGTCCGATGGAATTCATAGGTGATGACAGGATTGGGAGGCAAGGTTTTTATTATTTGTGTACAACTGAAAAAGCAATAAAATAAATGGAGAAGCCTGTATACATTATCAATAGCATGTCAGTTAGCTTTGGACTGCAGAGATGCAAATTTATGCGCTACCTAACCAGCAGGCTTATTGTACCAGGGAATGTTTTAATTAAAAGTAAGGAAAATGTATTGTAACTTGCGTTTTTTTTAGTATTTTATTGCACTTACAAAACTATAAGGATTAATAAGCTCTTTCTGTGTTAGAGCTGGGGGTGTGGAATTTACAGCAAGGGAACGGTAAATAATAAAATATTCTAATAGTTTTTATTTCATTGAGGTAGGAAAAGAATTAAAATTAATGTATTTGTTTTCTTTTACATTTTAACATTTCCAGTTATCAATAGGAATGAATCTGAAACTCAAACACCAATCAACTTCTCAATGTTTGGCATTTTTTCAGCACCCTGAGCACTTACTTAATCACAACATTACAGAAAGTGAACCAGGAGAATGTTTTSAACCAGCTAAAGCGTTAGCAATCATGAAGAACTAAAGCATGCTGTGCATACGGAGCTACTGAAAAAAAATACAGAAATTGGTAGCAGTTAAGAACAGGTAAAATTAAAGGACAGGATCTGTAGGGAATAGTGCCTAAATGCACATATTGCTGGGTAGATTTGTTGTCTGTTCTAGTCCTTCCCTTGAGTTTTACAGTAAGTGCATCCATATGGCTACGTAACTGCRTGTTTCTATAGTCTGCATACTTCTTGCTATATCTGATATGTCTGCATTTATTGGTCAGTATTGAATATGAAGCTAGAAGACTACTAAGCAAAGGTCAAGGAGTATTTGTCAGGGAACAAGACCCATCTGAACCAAGGGTTGGTGAGTGGGCAGAGCCAAAAATAGAAGAGCCACAGGAGACTTGTGGCTTTCTAAGAGTGTGATGAGGTTATCGCAGTTGGAAGTCCATTAGGTTTATAGCATTTCGCGGCCCTGGGCTAGGAGGAGAAAGTATACCGTGGAGACAGTATCTCCAGTGTATATTGTTCAGGGGAAAAAAGACTGGTTTAAATAACGATATTGATGTCCTGTGGAAGTGTGATGGAATAGTGTTCTGTTTTTTTAAAAAAAAACCTCTTTCTTTGAGTCTCTTTYTTCAGTAGACTGGATGTGGTCACTGAAACAAACTTCAGGCAATGCCTCAGAGATAAATGTGTAGGTTTTATATGACTCTCTCTTTCTGTGGTGGAATTTTACAGAGATTAGACTAATCAACTGATCTAGTTTTAGGCACATGCTGTTAGGTGAGGTGTTTTATTAAGACTTTTAACTGCAAATTAAAGGTCTGCTAGAAGGACAATTAAAGTCATCAGAAAGAGTTTTATATCAGACCCAACCAGGGATGACCCACRTTGTGTTGTACTTACCTAAGCACTACAAACAGCCTCAGAAGACAAACAGCAAGGGAGGTAAGTAATCTTTGTTGAAGCAGCTGAGCTAGTGGACAACAAGTAATCTACTATAGCTTTAAAGTTCAGAGTATCTTTCRTGGATATATGTGTACATATGTATGCAGGTGTCAAAAGCAAACATTGTTTTTTAATGAAAACTGAATTGAAATACTGCAGGTGCTTGGTCTGTGTTGCGTAATCCCTTTATTATGAGCTCAATTACAATATCTGTTCATAGAACGCGTCTGAAGCCTTGAAGTAGAATAGAAAATAGTATACCTTGTTTTGGGGAGATTAGAATTTTTTTGTATCCAAGTTAGAGAAAAGAGAGAAGTTTTTTTCCTTCCAATAATTGTGTCAGCTTGTGTAGTAGTGTCGTTGTGGGGAACAAACAGGCAGTCTGGCTCCTGGGAAGATCTACTGCTAATCTCACTGTGAGACAGATTTACACATATATGGCTAACAGTAGTTTCTGATGTGTTTGGTTTTTCTGTTCTTTCTTTGGTTACAATAGTCACATATATTGCCCAAACAAGTTTTCATTTTTTTTATTTTTATTTTAAAAGTCCAAGATAAAACTGTCCGTTTTGTTCTTGTTCACTGTATTCCTGCTTCAAGGCTCCACTGCATGTCTTCCACCGATTTGGGAAATTCCTCCAGTACTTCATGGTGGGTGAAAAGGATTGTGCATGTTTACAAAACCCTTAAGTTTTCCTGGAAAGCCAGTGAACTCGGCTTATCTGATTTGCATGGGTTTGTGTCTYTCTTTGCTCTGTGACTTGGCAATTCATCTTGCGAGAGTTTGCAGTACACTCAGTCCCGAGTGCTCTCTTGGCCCCTCATCTTTCCCAAAGCCCCCTCCTCCCAGTCTTCTATCTCTAACATTAAGCAAAAGGTTTGAGTATGTTTTMTTTTTTGCCTATTCTATTATTCTACTCAAATGTGACCTACTCAAAACTTGTACCAAGCCACATGAAGATCCAATAGTTAATGAAAAACAATTTTTAATACTACACTGTCTTAAGCTCAGCCAAACAAACAGGGAGCTGATGGGCATTTTGTTTCTCAGCAGCTGAGTGCCTTTACTGACCAGTTCACAGCTTGGTTTTAATGCTAGCCTTTGACTTACGGAACTSTCAGACTGGGCTACACCTTCTCTTTGGCAATTTGTAGAAATCAGATAGCTTTGCAAGTAGCCGTGAAAAAAGCAGATATAAAGGAAGATAGGTTGTACCTCCAGATAAACTACTTCCTATAATGTGAAAGTATAAATAAGACAGGTATTTGTTTAAAAATGCTCTTTTCGTGGGAGCGACCCGACATCCCAGGTGTCCTGCGACTTTTTTCAGAGTAGATTTTAAGCGCTCACCTCCCCCACACCTTTGGCCTGTTGTATTTAATACGGATGTGCACATTCGTASGGAACAGCCATCTTAATCCACGTTGTGCTTTTCCACAGCTGCTCTGGGCACGCGGCGTAGAGCACTGCTGTGCCTCTGCACGGGAAGGCTTGAGATGGCTGAGGAGGGGCAGCCCTGAGCACGTGCTRCGGGGATCAGGTTGGGCTTGGGTTGAGGTAGTCTGGAGTGCATGATCTACAGGATTAAAAATAACCGGCTAATARGGGTGCTCTGTAATTATCCAGTGTATGTATTTAATTTACCATCTTCACTTGTATCCTTTTCCAAGATACACAAAATTTCTACTGAAAGTAACTATGATAATTTTTACATAGAAGAAAGGTGGTCCTTTTAAAATAAAGGTGTATGTCATGGTTGTAGCATTATCTAGACTTCTAAAAATGTATATATGAGAGAAACTGAATATAAATGCAAGTATATAATCACCCTGTTAATTTACTTTCAGCTAATTTCACTTCCCATAAGTCACATACACACTTATACAAATGGCAATTTTCATTCATTTCTGTGCCAATATTTAAAAGCAGAACATTACAGTGCAATCTCATTACTACAGCTTTATTGATTTATAAAATTACACTTTATTACACTAATCCATATATTAGAAAGAACAAAATTGTGCATAGTTACAGCTAAGGTCTTCTCTCCAAGGAGGTACATAGTTTGCTTTTTCATCAGTAGTTCACAATTTAAATTAGTGGACGTCATGCTGTTGGACTCCATGAACACAGGATTAATGGCAAACTCATTAGTTCATGAAGTTTAATCTTCTTGGTAGGCGTCCCACCTTGTGGGAAATGAGAGGGATTCAGCTGCRGGTGCCTGGTGAGGTAACAGTAATCACTCAAAGAGAGGGATCCAGAAGGCGAGCTGCTGCTATTGTGAACCCAAGAACATTTATTATTTGTTTTATTTGATGCCAGAATACTCTTTTTTCCTTAGGAGAAAGCAAATGAATGTTCTGAAGGACACAAGAAGAGGTTGTAACTGCATTAGCAACTGCCACGCTGCACTAGTACCACCGGTGGTACTTTCCCAGGTCAGGGAGGTGTTGCATATTTGGCATAGATCCTTAAAAAGGTCTTTTTTAAGTGGCTTTCTTGGGGAGTGTGRCAGGTTTTGTATCCTTACTTCTTCTAGTCATCAGGTAATTATCAGTTTCTTTTAAATTGATGTTACGGTCGAGAGCAAACCCCCTCATGCTGAATTGGCTTTGTGTAGCCACGGCRTGGTGTTTCGTGACACATACAAATGAGCTTGCAAAGCCCCAAYGCAGCAGCAAGTTATTTTTGTCCCTTTTAATCTGTTAGACCCTGATCCTGATCTGTAGGGTTTCCTAAATCTCATTGATTTCTCTAGAATTAGGCTCCTGAAGTCCTTTGAGAGCCTGGGTCTGGTTGATCTTGTGCTATAAAAAGGAAACAAACCCACTGTCTCTGCCTCAAAACGCTGTAAGGATAAATGTGTTGAAGATTATCAATGTTCTTATTCGGTGGCAGTGAAGGCCACAGGAATACCAAAAATAGATTTAAAAGGGACAAAAATAACTTGCTGCCTGGAGGGTGTACAAACTCCGAGCTGTGGCTGTGCRGCTTGGCTGCATCGTTTCTCCAGGGAGGCTCCGGGCAGTCGGTACTTCGAGAGAAAGGGCGAGAGAGATGCAACTGGACACGGCGCCTYGGAAAGAGGGAGAGCGGCTTTTATGTGCACGGAGGGTTGACCTGCCATTGCTCGTGTGCGTGACTGGCACAGTCCTTTGGGCAGGAGGGGATCCTCACAAGCTGCTGCTGTGGGATCCCGCTTTGGCCACTTAATGTTGCTGGAAAGGCTGGTGGGAGCAGAAGGAGATACTGAGCTCTTTGTACAAATCCCTGTCATCACCTCCTATAGAAGAAAAATGACTTTAGACCACAGCCACGAAATGCATTTCTCTCTGAAATGTGTCTGTAGAAAGACAGGTTTGTCTTGGTCAGCTGTTTTCTGCGTTTAATCAGTCATTCCTGCTGACCACAGTGACAGAAATTTGCTTTTAGTACTGCAGTTATCTGTGTGGCCAGGAAGAGTCAATCAGCATCTGTTCCCGTGCATGCATCATTAACAGAGCTGTGAATTAATTTCTAGCGACAGACCACATTCTCCTTTGGACTGAGTTTCTACGCCGCCACCGAGACACTTTGAATGCTTGTCACGTTCTTGTGGTTTATAGGTATCAAGTCACTGGCTAGAGAAGGGGCAGACAACATTTAAAATCCCAGAATGAGCTTCCTGAGTTTCGAGTTTCAGGAGAAAATWGTATTTATTGTATTTAAAAAGCATGTTTGGTTTGTAACAGACTAGACCTCTCTGAAACTTCCATATCTTCATGTAGTTACAACTATAAATTACTGCATAGGTAAGTGGGGACACACGTGTGTATAATGGATAGCATAACAGTGTCGAAATACAATTCTTTCTACTGCTGTTGAAAAAAAAGTCAGTAGTCTTAGTTTGGATAACCCCAGAAGTCAACAGGATGAAGTAGTTCTGTGTACAATGTTTTCTTACGGATAGGTTACACTTTATTTTTTCCTAATGTAGATAAGACTGTTTCTAATACTGTGCTGCAGATAAGTTCTGCCTTAAGCTTGGCTGCTAATTAGGTTGCCTCTTCTGGAGACAGACCAGGTTGTCTCTGTGTTTTCCCTTCTCCGCTTGCCATTAGCAGATCTGTGGAGTTTGTCCTGCCTTCCAGTTATCTGGCACCATAGGTGACAGATGCAGGAGAGGCAAAGCAGGCTCGCCAAATTATCCTGTGACATGAGGGAAGAAGGTGACCTCTAAACACTGTGCAGAGGGAAGAGGGACTGTTTTCCTAATATGTTTCTTCCTTGGCAGCTGAAGATTTTTTCAGTGTAGGTGATGAGAGCAGTCTCTTCTTGCTGAAGGAAGAAAAATACCAGTCTTCGAGAGCAATGGCAGGAACAGCATCCTTCCTTCCAACCCGCCTGCWAACAGCCTGTCAGCAAACCCCTGCAACAGCGCTTGGCACTGCAGCTTCATCAGTCAGTAGCATCCTTGTACACTTCACGTTAAAACCTTATTTACTACAGTTCCATTCACCTGTGGTAACCACCAGTGACTTGAGTTTGTATAAAATATGGTTGTAGCCACTATATCGTTACTCTGAGTGTACAACTCCCACATTATCTGTCTTTTTAAGAGGAGCTGGTCAGTGGACATGAGAAGCAAATGGTTGTGGTTTGATCAGCTGTATTTTGGTGGCTCACGAGATTATCCTTRCCAGCCAGTGGAATTGGATAAGGAGTTTGCAGAAATCATTGCTTTGCAAATGGGCGATGTAGGTGTTGTGCACTTGAGAAGTCAACTTCTAAATGACTTGCTAGGGGCTGTTTTGGTGCATGGCAACAATTACTGCTCAAGAGCTGGTTTTGGTTTTATTTTAACAAGAAAGTAATTGAAGTGACTACGGCCCCTTTGAAGTCTTTACCATAAGCAAAGATTCTGATTAATTTAGCAGCAGGGCATCAGTGGCTATTAACAGCTTAACATGAGGCCCTGATAGATTGATAAGGAGCTAAACAGCCCCTGAATCACATATTAACAATCTGGCCATACTATAATTGAGGCTCGTGTTGGGTAATTGTCAGCACGGTTGATAGGCAACACAACAGCAGCAGCTATTTGTCTTTTAAATGGGCACTTAAATTATTCGGAATAATAGTTGATAGTCATCAGTACATCTGAGCCACAGTCCAGTTATTCTAGGCATGGATGACAAGCTTTAATTTAGTTAGCTTAAGTACAGCACTGGGCTCTGTGTGGGCAAACTCACCTGTGTCTATAAGCAATTTCTCAGGTTGTGTCTCCAGCCCATGATGAGATCCCTCTTCTGTGGCCCAAGCATTAGTGGTGCATGAATAAACTAAGATGCAGCTAGCTTGGATGTGATAACCAAACCAACAGCCAGGCAAACGTTTCACCTAGCGTCTGAGCCACCCATGTTATATGTAGTTTTACCTTTCCAGACCAAGAGAGAAGGTAAAACCTGCAATGCTAACCAGTAGCCTTATTTTTATTTATTTATTTTCTTAAGTCTGCTGTGGTTGCAGAAGATTTGAGCAATTTCCCTGTGAATTTAATGTCTCTAACTAGTTTTATATGTTGTGGGACATTCTAGCCAAATAAGAGTGAAAGTTTATGAACCATTAAACATGCAGAAGGAGTCGGTAACCACTCGGTTGCTCCTCCAGTTCCTTCTTGTTGTAGCATTAGCAATTCTGAGCTAGTCACACAGTGGGACATAGCTCAAATTAATTAGCTAAATTGCTACCTAATGGCAATAAGATTTGATGCCACTTAATATTTCAGTGCAAACATGGCAGGCAAGTTAACATATTTAAATATGATTGGCTCACCTTTTCTAGTGGAGTACCTTAACTCCTCTTTGGGCCGTCTAAAGCACTCATTGTGCTCAATTAATTCTGCCGTTAGCAGTGGTCTGATCTGCTATTAGCTCTGATAAAATGTACAGTCATCTCCATAGCCCTCTCCTTCAGTGATGACCATCCTGTGGTAAGGAGGCTGAAATGCAGTTTAAAGGGGGAGGGAGGAAGGACACRCACGCTATGCTTTGTACGTAATTAAGTCACATTACTGATGAGAGACTTAACTACAATTTGGAGTTTATCAGCAGAAAGCTCCGACGGTAGCYTGCAGCCTGCGATGGTGTTGGGCTGTGCACACACATGCTGCACAGTAGTCAAGCAGTTGTTTCAGGCTTTGGAAGGGGTCGGGGTGGAAGGTGCTGATTATTCTTAGCATTCTGTGCCTGAGAAAAGTCATCGAGTTTGCTTACGCGCCTCTTGGTTTTCTTTTCTTTCCCCCTTTCTTTCCGCCCGCCCTCTCCCCCCACCCCCCTTGTGAAGCAACCCTTCTGGCTTTGTTGTAAGTGTGGTTTGTAATCATTGTACACATCCCAGATGGTTCATGAAAACTCTTTGAAATGCCATCTGCCAGGCGTGTGTCCAGCCGGCAGCCTGTCATTCTGCTGCAAGAAAAACGGAGGCGGGTTTTCCCTTCCCCCTGCCTTTCTGAATTGCATTCAGTAACACTTGCTCAGATGTGAAGCAGGATAACAGCCCGAGCATCTGCAAGCAATCTTTGCTCTAGACAGCAACATGGAAAGTTGTTGGGTTTTTCGCCTTCGCCCAGATAAGATATCCTAACCAGTGTAGTTTTTATTTTCCCTCCGTTTGTTGCTGGAGACCGACACGAGGTGACAAATGTTATCTCCGTGATGTAATGTTTTTCTTTTACGCGGCGACTTGGCGTTTCTAATGCATTCAGTGTGTGTTGCAGGCAATCGCGCTGATAGCAAGCACATCTGCGATTTTTCGACTTGAACATATTCAGGAAATTAAGAACACTGAGATGAAACAAATAGATCCATTAAAATGGCTCAGAGGAATTATGGCAGAGATATAATTGTCATGTCAAATAGGCAGCCAGCACTAGTAAACTGTTGACTGCAATTTCACTGCTATAAAAATTCAGAAGGAAAAAAAAATGATTAATAAATATTCTCTGTGGGAAGATATAGATAAAGAAAAGAAGAAGGCTTTAAAAGATAAAGTAAAATGAATCYTGAAGTTCCCTGATCTTTGTGTCTCATGAATGTGTGTTGTCAGTTGCTGGGAAAAAGCACGTCCTGATCTTTGTCATTCGGCTCGCGTGCGGCATGGCTCAGGGTGACCTTTGACTGATGCATTGGACAAGGAGCACTACAGGGTCTAATTCTCACTTCCATTGTTCTCCAGGCATGGGACAGCTCCAGCACACCCTTGGACATACTTATTGCTGAAGCTTTTCATTCTTCCTCCTTACSTCTTAGGGGAACCTGGCAGGGGTCAAGAGCCACGATGCCCTGGTGAGGGTCCTCACAGCCTGAACATCCACAGCGATGTTGGTGCTCAGGGAGGAGGTGCTGTGTCCAAGCTGTGCCGCTTCATCCTGGGTGCCTGCGTGCTCCTTGCATGCCGGGGAGGGACCGGCGTGGGCATTGCCCCCTCAGCCTGGCTGCCTGCCTTTAGATGGAAACGCAGGCGCTCAAGTAGAGAGAGGCATGTGGTGCAGTTCCAGTATCTCTCTGCTCTAGATCTGTGAAAGACATCTGTCCTCTGTTATAAACTGCTTGGTAAAAATCATTGTAGTCTTACTGTAAGGATTCAAGAATACAAACAATGCAAAATTGAATCCTTTCAAAGATTAGGAAAGAGTAATTCTGCTAGCAGGGTGAAGATATCCATCATCATTTCCATCCCCTTTTTTGCTTTTCCTCCTCCTGCCTTCACCCATTCACACAGCTCCAAGAGAAGGAACGATAGAAAAAGCACAGGAATTTATAGACTATCTGAAGGCTGATGGTAAATAATAAAAGAGAGTGAGTTTCTATTTTGAAACAAGAAAAGGAGGATGTTAGAGAAAGTGGATGTCTATCAAGGAAATTAATCTAGTGATAGTCTTTCAAGGGTGTCACTCTGTCAAGACTGACCTCTTGAACAGTCTCTCAGATGAATAGGGCATAAGCAGACTTTCCGCTTCCCTGGCACTTGAGGAAAACATTTGCCAGATGCAGGCATGGTAAATTTGTGCTCTTTCAACTTCTGAGAGCTGGAATCTTCCCAATTAGTTTCCAGAAGCTCAGCTTCTTTATACTTTTTTCAATCTTTTTATAGAGGGTTTAAGAAATTATATGCGCTGAGAAGGCACTGCCCAGGGGTCGGAAGAGTCCCACAGAAGTGAGAAATCACGCTTCATTAAATGTTAGGTATGGTTTCCACATCTCTAAAGTTATTCCCAAGCCAGCAGATTGGTTGCGGCCACAGCACTTGGACATCTCCAACTGTCTGTCGCTGCTCTTTCTTCTAAAGTTCAGTTTCCTGAACCATSTGTAAATCTGTCATTTATATTTAATCTCAGATGTACAGAATCCAGCCATCTCCTAGCCTCCAGAGTCATGGAAAATAAAGGCTATTGAACAGAAATTGATTCTAATCAATTAAGCTGTGCTCAGTGACCTAAAATGCAGTGGCCYAAGCCATCTTAGCAAAAAGTCATGAAATGACTCATCTTACACCATGCTTCAAAGGGCTGTAAATTGGTCAGAAGGGAGAAGAGTTTCAAAGCTGGCAGAGTAGCAGTGATCAGAGCCCCGTTCTCCATGGGTACTATTTAAATTGTCAAGTGCTAGAGAGAGATTCAGTGTGAATTATTACTCAAAAGAAAAAGTGTTTCTTGAACTGGAATGATCTTATAAGTGAACTTTTGTGAGAAGAGTTTGCAGGTTGTCTCTTTAGTGAGCGTGTATGAACGGTGCATCAAAACTGTCTCATGGTACTTTTTAATGCTGAATAAAAAATAATAGCATAAATAGAGATAAAATATTAAGAAGAAATAAGGATAAGGGAGAAAAGATCTTTATGATGTGAAAGAATATTTGGTGAGGTAAAGTGATACAGAAATAATGGAAGCTAGAAAGAAGGTGCCTTATCTGAGAATACAGATTGCAATTTTAGTGAAGTTAAAGTATGAGAGACTGCTAATGGCAGGAAGGTAATTGCTGGCATATTCCCAGATACCAAACTCTTCCAGCTGTGTTTCTGCATGTGATATGAGAGATTTATTTGCTAGAGAGTCTTTCTGGGAATATCAAAAACAGTGTTTTTGGGTGGAACAACTGGTACTGCCAGCTCAACTTGTGATCTGTGTCTTGTCTTGTTTTTATGTGGACTCCTAACTTCTAGCTGAACTCTTGACACAGCTCTCTGTGTAGCTCACCAAATTGTATTTTACAGATACTGTTGGATCTTTATGATCATTTTTTATTGTCCCTTTTAACTCTTGATATGAAAAGAACTGTATTAACGTGCTAATTTTTCCTTTCAGGCACAACTCGCCCTCCAAGAGAAGGAGAAGTGCCTGGTGTGGATTATAACTTTCTGACTGTGGAGGAGTTCCTGGAGTTGGAGCGAAGTGGTACTCTTCTGGAAGTAGGAACTTACGAAGGTATGGAGCCACAGGCAGTGAAAAAGCACTTCAAATAACCGTGGTAGGACACCAGACTTGCAACACCCTCGCTCGTGTTAACCAGCTCGAGTTAGGACCTCACTTACCATCCTAGTGCTCTACTTCCCTTTTCTCTGCGTACCCTGAGAGAGGGAATTCCAATATTGCTGGGCTTTTGTCTTCCCTTCAAGTTAACTACTTCAAAAGATTAACATCAGTAGGTTAGGAAAATCCAATATGAGATCCGGTAAAGAAATACTGAGGGAAGACAGCCTGGCAGTGAATGAAAATGCACCTTTTCTTTGTATCTGCTATAGCCCATCTCCTTGTTCACTTTTTCTTCCCTGCTGCTGTCTCTCTTTCCCTTCATCTTCCCTAAGTACGCATCCTTCATCACCCAATTGTGTCTCACTGTGCAGCTACATGATGCACTGCTTTTGGCTGTTTTTTTCTTCTTTATTCTTGGATAATTACTTGTAACTTGGGTCATTGTGTTGATTCTTTTTACTGCACAGCTTTACAAACAACAGCACTGAGGCAGCCAAGGGGCACTGAAATGGTACTAGGGTGAGAGCAGGAAAAAGATAGCTTTGACTTCCAAGAAAATGCAAGGCAAATTGGCCATATTTAGGTACCCAACAGGATTTGTGTAACTAAACCTGCAATCTGTATCTTCTTTAAATTGAAAACTCTTTTTGGCGTGTTTTTTTTTTTTTCTTTTTTCTTTTTTTTTTCTCCTGGAGAACATCCAGTTGTACCTCTTGAGAAGACAATGAAAAGAAATACATTGCAGGTTTGGAAGTCCTTCCAGTGTACTTCAGTTCATTCATGTCATATTTCCATTTGCAAGAACTTAAATGGGTCTTGTCATAATTACGAGAAGTTGAAAAAGCCTTATTCTTGCAGCCATTAAAAAGTAACATGAAATACATTTAAAAATATGAACTATGCACAAATAGCTGATAGTCTTTGAAAAGTAGTCATCAAATATGAACAAAAAAGATTGTGACATGTGGTTTTGGTTTTCAAGCTCTAAAAAAAAGCCCTGATACACTGTTTGTTTAGTCTACTTCTTTAAAAATTCCCTCTAAGGTCACCTTTAAACCTTGCACTTATTCCCAACTGCAGACAATTGCAGTGTCAAACCTGGTTTGCATGAAGATGCTAAATGTGTAATTTGGTTTCACTCTTCCACCTCTCTGAGCTGATTAGCTCCATCAGCACCAATGCTAACGTTCCAGCAGCAGCACTTCTCCAAAATGAGCTTTTTCCTCTCCATGTTTCTAATTATAACACTAAATTAGTTTTCTTTGTCATGGTGCTCGAAATAGATCAGCTGAACTGCCTCGCCATTACTTCCTGATCGTATTTGTTCTGGTGACCTTTCCACTTGGAAAGACAAAATGGGTAACTGTCTGTAAGCTGGCTCCTGGGACTTGCTGGGAATTAGTTTTCAGGAAATGCTGTACCCATCTGGGACGGTTATAACATGGTCATTTCATTGCTTATGTGATTATATGCAGTAGCAGCTAAACTGTTTAGATTTCATGGGTCGTTCTTTTGAGTTGCTGAAGATGAGGTTGATTTCTCATAAGTCTAATGTGTATTTCGTTTCTGTGGGTGATAGAAATGTCTGAACTTTAAAGGAATAATTTGTCAGAAGTGCTGAGAAGCCTCTTTCCCCGTTGACGTCGGTGATGCTGGTGCATAGTGGTTCTGGAGAGCTGGCCCATGGAAGGGAAAATCAATAGGAATAAAGCAAATAATGATGATGCATGTGTGCACATATGCATCAAGACACATTACTATTTGATTGTAATGTGAAATAAATAAAGTTCATTTTTCACTTACAGCTTCAAGAAATGATTTTGCTGCCTTCCGAGATTTCTTTAATGGCTTTGTTGTACTTTTTTTGGAAATCTTATTTTACAACTGTATTGATCAAGACAGTGTTGATCTTGATTAGATCTTGGAAGATGGTGTGATTCAGACTTAATGCTGCAATCACCAGCAATTTTGTCTATAAAAAAAAACCCAATCCGCCAAAAAACCTAGACCACAAAGTAAGTTAGACTTCTAATGTCCAAGTCTTTGTTATTGCCCAGCTTTATAGTCTTAGATTACTTTAATTATCATTTGTTTTATACTGCATTTTGCTGCTGCCTTTTTTTGAAAAATGTACTACCGTGATGAAGTTGATTGTATTTTTGAACCTGACAGTGATGACTTATTCTAAACCAGAGGGATGGAACCCAACAAAAGCAAATAATCTTCTATTTCTCTCTGGAGAACAATAAAATAATACATTTAATGCATGGCTTTTATTATTAATACTGCTACCTATTGTACTAAATAGGAATCAGTTGCAAAGATAGGGTTGCTCTTTATTACAATGTAATTAGGTGATTTAGAGATGAAGGAAGGGGAATGCTATGAAATGGAGAGTAGTGATGTTGAATGGGGAAGTTTTCATGTGCCCGGCAGCCACAAGCTCATGTGGCTCAAGCAGGCTGGTGGTTTGGGGTCAGGGTGGTCCCGAGGTGCCTTTTGGCCCTTAATTCCTAAGAATCTGTATGTGGTAGGGGGGGAGATGGATGTACGCTCTGTATTTCTGTGCTATGTTTCAGCAGCTGGAGCGGAAGTCTGACCCAAATGATCAAGGTAAAGTTTTGGCATTACTGGATGACATGTTTGCCTCTTGGAGGCATAAAGCCACACAGATACCGGCACTATCGTTGGGAAAAGCCTTGCAGGAGAAGACGTAACACAAGCATTTGTTTAGTAACAGTTACTGAGGAGAACTGGGGAGAAAGATTAGAAAACAGGGAGCCATCAGAAGAGGGGTAATACGCGGGATTTTGATGCTGATATGGATACCGTTGGTTTGGAAAGAAGAAAGAACGAGCAGAAGAGAACAGTTGGAAACCATAAAGGAGTAGGAGAGTGTATCAGGTTTTGAAAGAAAAACCTGGGTTTTGAAAGAAAAACCTGGGTTTTGAAAGTGCTCTAATCGCAAAGAGAGAAACTGCAAGCTGAATAGGACAAAAAAGGTGTTGCCTACCAACTGGGCTGCATAATGTCATCATTATTTTTTCTTTTGCCCTGCAAATAGGTTCCTCTGGGCAGTTTTTGATTCACACCCCGGTGAATGCAGCTGCTTTTCTGGTCACCTGTGACCCCCCTGGTGTGTTCTGCACCCAAATTGCTCCAAAAATCCTGACTGGATGGGAGGGGATGTTTGAAAATCTTAATTCCTGAGGTTTTCCATTCCAGTTTTAACATGCTGCTTTTTAACCATAAGGCCTAGAAACTACTTTTTTCCCCTAATGAAAGCTACGCGTTGATCCCATGAATCCAGGAGCTGGAGCTGAAATCCTGGAAGACCTGCCCAAAGCTGTGATGCTGCACCAGTATTGGTGGTTTTTGCACCACGTGCATGCTGGTAAAGCTGCACGCAACGCGCTCAAGCCAGTTAGTAATTCCCCTTGACAATATTCATTAAGAAGGAAAAATCTTTTTAGACTGCACATTTATCTAGGCCTTCTGGTGGATAGGAAACCATGCTAATTGTAATCCCAGGCATTTATTGACTGATCCTTCAGGGCATAAAATACTGACGGATGCATGGAAGTAATTGTGTAGGTTACTAATTATTTAGCAATTACTTCTGCATTTGAGTTGTGGGCTCTCACAGGGACCCCAAGGGAGGGCTGTTTTTGAGCAGAACCACAACTTCTAGATTTTATTCCCATTTCTTCCAGCTGCTGAGTGGCCCTGGGCAGATCAAGTAACTGCTCCATCCTTCAGGTTACTGGCCTGGAGAATATTAGAACAACCTTACTTCTCTCTTCATTAATATTTGAGCAGATATCCTGTGCCTGCAGTTATCTGCTATTACAGGGAGGGAGAGAGTAGAAGCGGGGGATAGGTAGAGAGGTAGAAGCGATGGTATTTCAGAGGGCTGTGCAGAATGCAGCCGTGGAGATGGGTGCTGTGCAGGGATGCGCGGGGACATTAGCATGGTGGCTGAATTTTGAATGGGGATGGCTGTGTCACCGGGGTCTGGTGAGGCTGTATTAATGAATGCCTGCCCAGCACTTAGTGATCCTCAGAAGAAAAAGTGCTGCACTTCATAACATGTGAAGGGTTATTACATTATAGCGTATTATTGTCAAGGCATCATCTTTCATTCTCAGGACAAGTGTTATGTGATTGCCAAGAGAAGTAATAAGTAATCTGCATTAGTCTCATGACTAAGATGTAATGGGGTGACTCGCTAACATTTTTAAAGTGTATAAAACTAGCTACTGTAGACAGGGTCTCTGGTTGTGGTACTTAATGAGCGTAATAAATTACCTTAATAGTGCAGTTAGAATTTCAGCTGAAGTAGAGAGGTGTATTCACCAACATGCTGCAAATCAAGATGCCTTTAGCCTAATTTATCTGATGTGCTAGCTCTCCTTGGGTTTCTCTGCACCAGCCCCGTCCCCCAGCTGCTTTAGCAAAATGGCTGGATTCTCTTTGCTGCTCTTCTGGTGTCTTTGCAGCCCGTGGGTCTCGCCAACTTGGTACAACCTTGAAATGAGAGCTGTGTCTGTAGCATGCAAAACATGACAGGAAGATCGGGCGAGTAAGGGTGGCAGATGCTGGGGATGCCCATGCAGCGGAACAACATGTTCCACTTAATAAGATAAGATCCGCTTATTAATGTCTCCATACTACAGATTGACTCAATAAATCATAACGGCTCCTTTAGCACCATTATAATGTATCCTGTCGAATATSCACTTATTAACATCTGCGCACTGCAGAAAGATTCCTGTTCTATCTTTGGCTTTTATACTTTGCTTTCTTTTTTTTATTTTTTTTTAAACCACTATTAAGAAAAAAAGACAACATTTTCTTGTGTATGTGCATGATTATCAGTGTTAAGCATGAGTGCTGCTATACTGAAGTGTCATCTGATAACAATGCTTCATTCTACAAACAGCTAAAGTGGTAGCTGAGTAACTCTCTCTAAAAGCAAATATTCAAATATCTGATAGGGTTTTAGGGTGGTTTTGAATTTCTTATGGCACTCCTGATTGGCTTCTCTCTGTGCACTTTCAATAAGAAGTTTTCCAATGTGAGCTCTGTCTGAAATTGTTCATTAGCAGTCCTGCTTTTCACKGTTTCTTGATGCATCTTAGAACACAAACCTTGGGGGAAGAGGTTGTTCCCAAACACCTCTAGCAATAAAGGAYATGGTGACTTGGTTGTTTTTTTCCTCAGTTAGATTTCAGGTTATTTTAAGGCATTATCTACTCTCTAATCACAGACTGACGTGTTGAAGGCAGCCAGGCACATTTTGGCATTGTTACTTTAAGTATCTTTGCTTTGTTTTGGCTTGTTAGAAATTTTCCATGCATAAAATGTGCTTGGACGCAGCTGTACATGAGTGTTAACAATAGCATGTGGCAATACCTAGTGATATCTCAACATGGGAAAAATCAGAAWAAATGAGACTGATTTGATCTGTAGGTGACTTTCTGCTATGCTGTCATTGCCTAAGGACACTAATTGGAGTATATGTTAAATTTCAGACATAAATTGAAATGTGCATATTGTAACATTTTGACTAATTTAACGAGAAATCCAGACTGATCTTTCATTTAAACTCACCATTAATAACTGCAAAAATTGACAGAGAATCTACTATTTAAAGCAAATTGAATTTGCATATATGGCAGGTTAATTTCTCYGAGATCTCTTTCCTTGCCTACGTTTTGCTTCCGATCCAGATGCTGTATCTGCGGCCGCCTCCCGGTTGCCTGGATACTCTGAATTTCCTCAAGGCAATTGCTAATCAATGTGCAGTTGCAGCTAGGTGAATCCCACAGACAGCAGCCAGATCTGTCATCGAAATGTAGGAATCTGTAGCAGAATGTGATCTGGGAAGAGAACAGACAAAACACTGTGGCAGGAGCTCTGCTCCCAGGAATCGGTTCATCCCGTGCTAATCAGACGCAAGCACTCTTGCTGGATTAGATGAGCAGAGGCTCTTCTGCTAAAWTTAAGGGTCAATTGTTTTGGTTCTTGTACAATGCAGAGAAGAAGAGCTGCATCTCAGTAAAGAAAACAATTACATTAATAATTACACTTAAAGTCTTTGTGTCAAGGCCTTGCTTAATTTTGCTGCTTATCTCCAAGCCTCTTTCCCAAAATACCCATTTGCATCAATACAGTAAGCTACGAACTGCTTTTTAAAACATGAGCTGTTAATGGAGTCCTTGTTAACACAGGGCGGTAGCTTTGAAGATCAGATGCACTTCTCATGGACGCAGGGTCCTCTGTGCTACACAGAGGCTTTTGAGTTTCTTGAGGTTTCTTGTAATTGCAAAATTATGCCTCACAGTAGGCGTCAGTAAATTCAGAACTGCGAGAACTCTGCTCAGTACTTTCCCGAGAGACAAATGCACTCCTAGTCCCAGGCCTAATCTCTTCACACCAGCAAAGCAAGACAAATTCTCCTCCCCCCCAAAAAAGATAATAGCTACAGCAAAGCCACCACCTACAGATTAAAGTAACTGAAATAGACGGTTTGGGGCCACATTCTTCAACTGGCATTGTACCATTAGGATTAATGCTCAAGTTCCTGCCTGACCTTGCACACAGCTCCTCTGCCTTCTTTCTCCTCCCCATGTCAGCTCTGCTGCCCTGTCCCCACCCAGCAACCTCCGCGGTCTCATCTTCCCTCTCTGCAACGTGAAACACCTACTTTCATATCCATTCCACTTTAGACCCTTTTAGATTGCGTTCTTGTGCATTCCTAGAAACAGCATCTGGGATGGATGGAGTCCTTTCAACTTGAATTGAATTGAATGGTGATTGACAAAAGTTTTTATGGRTTAGATTCGTAGTTATTTTACTTAAGGGTAGCTAATTGGTGTATTTTTGTGAAATACGTTTCAAATTCCAGGTCACATAAAAAACTTAAGGTTGTCTGTGAATTTACTGCCCATCAGGGGAATATTTAATAAGAATGTTTTCTTATTTTGAAATAGAAGAAAAGTTTTCCATTACCACTAGGTTTCTAAAACGTAAAAAGAAAGTTCTCTTGGCTGACAGCGTTGCTTTAATTCGTAAACTGCAGGACGGGGTAGAAGCTGCTGTAGATTGCTTTCATTGATTATGATCACTGCTTCAATTGGCAGAGGAAGAAGTGTTATGATGAGAAGAACTTGTCTTATTGTTGTGATTAGCTGTTACCAAAGTCTAATTACTGTGCGTGATGCTAAAATGTGTAAGCTGCTGACACGTAGAGATAAGGAGATGAAAAGAAATCAACTCATTCTAAATAGCTATTCTGGTTTTTTTCATTATTGTTATTTTTGTGCACTCTCCTGTGTGGCACTTTAGAGTGCATGGATTAAGTCATGGGTTTGGATGTAAAAGCTGCCATCAAACTTCAGTTGTGGTTAAATAAGCTTTAAGCACCAAGGGACTGAATAAAATAAGGGTTAGTGAAAGGTGATGACAAGGAATTCAGTTAATGGCATGTGCATCTGCTGAGTGAATGTATTGTTATTAGCTATTAATTTGGTTGCTCTAGGCAGGATCCAAACGTGATTGAGAAGAGGGTAGAGCTTAGGAGCCCGGTGCCCATAGGGATCAGACTTGGGAAAGTGCCGTTTCTGTCACGCTGGCTGCTTCAAAGCTGGCATTTCCACAGAAAACTAGAGGTTTTCCCGCTGTCTTCATCAAGAAATCTCCTTCATCTGGGAGATGGGCTGCTCTTTTCCAGCTTTGAGACATCACGTTAGGGACACAGTCCTCAGAAGTTTTGCAGAGCTTCACTTGAGCTGTTGGGGGAGCTCTGCACCCCGGGGAGTCCTGCCGTAACTACTGTGCTGACTTTAGAAAATGTTTTGGGATCCTCTGGGATGACAGATGCTTGTGTATGCACATGTAACATGCTGTTAATAATTAGAGCTGATTGGATATTCAGTACAAATTACACTGGCTATGAAGTTAGCCCCTTCTTTAGGCTTACAAGTGGCTAACAAAACACTGTTAAAGCATATTTTTAAATGTATGTTTTTTCATAAACATTGACAGATTTAATTTGAACAAATAATGTCGAGTCTGAGTGTTTTAAAACTCTTGCTGGGCTGTTCACTGTCAGTTGTTAATGGTGCACGTTTGGATTTCTGAGTCACAGGGTAAATATTTTCTCTTTCTAATTTCTAGGATTAAACATGAGTTTCAATGATAATTTTAAGTGCCGGTCCCTTCCTAATGGTGTGTCTGCCCCCACACCTGGGGCCACATGCCATGTCTTCAAAAAGAACTGCTTAGAGAAGAGAAATAGGTCTGACTGCATCCAGCAAACATGAGGAAATAAGAGAGTATTTCCATTTTCTCTCATTCTCCATATCACCTGCAAGCTGGGCTGAACCTTTCTTTTGCAGTTTTTCATTGTGAGCTGGGTTGTTTCCCAAACCTGTATGTCCTTGTGTGAATCTGAAGGAAGAGCTGTGATTTTTTGAAATATTGACTCAGGCTGAATCTGCCTCCTGTGGAGGAAAAAGAAAAGTTCAGCCCCAATGGCTGCATTTCCCATATTCTGCAAAACAAAACCTGCACATGCAGAGCCATGCTCAGATTCAAATTCATATTTGCTCTTTGTATGTGTTCATAGATACTTGTAGGAATCCTCTCAGAAAGCACACTGTGTTGGTAGAAAATAATTATTCACTAATAGTAGTACCAACAACCATGGTTGGTTTGAAAAGTCACTAATGATTTTGGTGTAAGCAAATCTGAAATACTTTAGAGAAGCCTGTTCTTCTGCTGAGGAACAGGTCTCCGTGAACTGTTAGAAACTCCAGCCTTGCTTGTTGCTCGAGGAACTGAAAAGGAACAAAACTCAAAGATGTAATCATACATTTCTCTGTAATTGGAGGAGGGATAGTAACATCTGTGCTATATTCTTGTCCAGGAGAAATAAAAATCCACACTAGCAACATCTATATATTCCCTTCATTCACTTTGTTGCATCCGTCACGAAAAGATTTAACCATTTACAGCAGACCTGAAATAAATTTTGCACAAAATAGTGACGTGCAGTGCCGTAAATAAAAGCTGTTCTCACGTATATGGCACACACATGGATCTCTCTGCTTAGCAGTTAACATCCTTAGAAAACACACATTTTGTCTGGAAAAACAAACAAAAATCCAAAGAAAAATCCCAAAACCCCAAAGTAGCAGCATTCTTTGGGAGAAATGCCAGAGAGGATAGGATGGGAGCAAGGTTGATTATCCTTTTTCTGCCCACCTACCTTTGTATTTTCCCTTTGCACTCTCCTCCATTTCTCCTCTTTTTGTGTAAAATAGTCCTGCAGTATATAGAGCATAAGAATAATTTCTCTAGCAGCGACTGCAACCTGCTTGAGGAGCCTCCATCCCCAGTAGAGGCTCTTTCCAGAAGAAGTAATTTCCTTCTCCCTATAAATTATGCATCAATGTACATTTAAGATTCTGAAATGATGAACAGAAGATGAAAGTGTTGCAGAGTGTTGCTGCTCCTATGGAGCTGCATCCACGACGTTTATACAGGCTTGAACACACCTTGTTAAGACAAACCTGCACATGTTGCTGTCCTAGTACTCCAGCTCTAGAAGTGTGGAGATAGGAGCTCCTCCGACTTCTCCAGCCTCAGCTCTGTAAGAAAGGCTTTTTCTCCTCTTGGAAGGCAGTGAGTGGGGAAGATAGCAACATGTCCAAATTGGTCTTCCCAGATGGACTCTGCCAGCCTGAGCCAGGTTGATTCCTGGTGTCCCTTGCTCCTGATACGTCCGGAGACCTTCCAGAGTCTCAGACTGAGATCTGCGAGTGCTGGGGCATGCATGATCCCTGTGGCCTTACCCTAAAGCCGACAACACGCACAGCTTTGGGGTTGTAAGGGACTTAGATGCTCTAATGGGAAAGGCTAAACAGGAGTTGAGATAAACAACCAGTACTTCCAAACTGAAATAAAGATATGTCATTTTGAACCTCAGGCGTGTGATGGCTGAGCAGCAGGAAATGTGTTGGGTGAGAGGAACTACTGCGTACAGCAGTGGGGCAGGTCAGTGCAGAGCTGCCTGGCTAACTTTAAACTCCGTGTCATAGCTCCGTGTATGAGTGGTGTTGTTGGCTTCTGCAACAAAAATACACATGCATATGTATAAAAATAAATGAAAAAAAATATCTTTTTTAGCACAGATGAGGTTTTAAAGTGCCTTTGCACAATCTGCCTTTAGCATGTGGTTTCCATCTAGAGTAACAGCGGTAATAAAGGGGCATGTACACTTTCTGGGGAATGGATATTAAATATATAACGTAATTACATACTGAAAAATTGAGAAATGCTTTCAGGTTATACATAGCCTGTGGAGATAGATGATGAATGTAATCAAATGTACATGCATATTTTAGAGAAGAATTTTGTGCTGCTGCCACAGTTGAAGCTATATGTGTGCACCCCCATGTGAGTTTATACAAAGCTATATGGGAGAGCACCCTTTATATTTTGTCATGCCAGAGAGTATAGGGAGAATTTTTAAGTTCCTCCTTGGAATCTGAAGGTGGCAAATGAAAATTAATAATAATTCTTGAAAGGGAAAGTGTGGGGAGTCTTATGTAAAACTGTTGTATATCACAGATCATTGAATAAAAAGTAAAAGATGCGCCTTGCAATAGGCCTGAATTCCTGTAATGCCTAGTGCTGCGGGAACCGATTCCAGACCTGAGATTCCTTGTGGAGCGTTTCAGGGCAAGTCAAGCACCACTGTGGTGTTTGAGATGAAGTGAAACAGGAACAGTGAAATACCTCTGTGCGGTTCTGGCATCAGTGAACCTGCACTTATTCTGTATTTCTTCCGTGGTCACTTAAAATGACAGCGAAGTATCCCAAGCACTTCGCACTGTTTGCATCACATCTGGTGACGGCTGCAAGAGCTGTGTGTTTGCATAACTGCAAGGACGTCTTTGTCCCTTCAAGTTTTGCTTTAAGGTCTGGTTGTTCATTTCTACCCAAGTTGACCCAGCTGCTGAGTTTCCTATTTGAAGAAAGCCGTGCCACGTGGTACCTTTCCTCTTCTCTCCTTTGACAAAGTTTTCTCTTAGAGAGAGAATAGTTTTTGCTTTTTAAATGCAACATCCACCCTAAAAGAACCTGTGTATTAAAGCAGGCCATCGAGCCTTTCATCACTTATCTGGGTGATGGCAGTCATGAATTTTTTATTTTCTGCAGGGCTCACTCCAGATCTGCCACAGCATTGTGTGGGTGCACACATGTAAAAAGGCTACTAATTGAAATTCAGATGTAACGAGATGAAGTTTTGCTATTCACCATGACTGCCTTTTGTTTTAGCCCTTGTACGCTCAGTGCACCTAAACAATGCAACCATTGCTTCTCCTTTTAGATTCAATAAGAATAACTTAAAAGGCAAGAAATATTTCCGTGTCTGCTCTAGAGGTGAAATATGCCCCCTAAAAATGGGAATGGCATGTGTTAGTTTATTTACTTACTTACTTGTGGGGAGAGACAGAGATTTTAATGGAACTGAAAAGGAAATAAAATAGAAATTTTGCTGCTATAAACTGCTCGCTTTTGAAGATGCAAATGTGTTTCTATTGCCTAGGTAACTATTATGGAACGCCCAAGCCTCCCAGCCAGCCCCTCAGTGGGAAAGTGACTTCCACCGATGCTTTGCAAAACCTGCAGTCTGGCTCCAAGCAGTCGACTCCAAAGCGAACCAAGTCTTACAATGATATGCAAAATGCTGGCATAGTGCATACAGAGAATGAGGAAGAGGATGATGTACCTGAAATGAGCAGTAGCTTCACAGGTAAAACAAAAATATCACAGTCCATTGGTTATGATACGTGGGGGAGATTTTTGGAGGGAGATTTTTGGGGGGTTTGTTTTTAACGGGTTTCCTGCAAAGCTGTCAATCCCAGACAGAACTGGCCGACGACACTGGGATGGCAGGTGTCTGGGTGTGGACAATCACATGCACAGTTGTGTCTTCTAAAAAGGCCTTGTGGGATTGAGCTTGATGAGAAAAAATGGGGAAAAGCTCAAATCCATCCATTAGTTGCAGAAAGTTCAAGGAAGAGTTGAGCTACAGTTGACCGTTCCACTCATTATAAACAGTATGAAATGGCTCAACCAGGACACACTTGAAATTAATTAGTGCTCCTTCCAAAATATGTTGCTGTCCTTTCCCCTTCCTTGCATCTGGAGATATCGATCACATACAATTACTAGGTCCTCTTCTCCAAGGTACCTTCCAGCAAATCAAGGGCTGCTTGCTGCAGGAATGAGGTCTGAAGCGTGGGTGCAAGCCCTCTATCTTTATGAAGGCCTTGTGTCCTGCTGAACAGAGATCTCAATCCCGCCATGGCTACCTTCAAGAATTGGCTGAAAGATCACTGGAAACTTTTGCAATCTAAAGTCAAGTGCTGTGCAGGCAGATTCAGAGCAAAATACTATTGGAGATCAGTTGAGTTTCCACAGAAATGAACTGGAAGTTTGTGAAGCTCTGAGGGGCAAGAGCTCTTCCCCATGTCTGCAATCCTAGTATTTGTTAGTGCTTAGAGCATTACTTCCTCAGCTCAGTTTCAAACACTGAATTCATCTTCCTAGCTCCTTTTGAGGTAGATACTTAGCAAGCAGCGTTATCCACACCTTCAAGTCTTCCACAGCTGCTTGCTGTGGGTGCTCACCATCACTGGCGCTTGGTCCTTTGTCCTCTGCTCACTTCTTACCACCATGACAATTTTCCTTCCCAGCCTCTGATGAGTCCTAGGAGCTGTCATGCCAGTTCTTACCTGCCAAAGTCCTGGCTCTAACATCCGTATAGAGCTTTAAAAGGATTTAGGCTGAGATTTAGTTTTGACCCTCTCTGGGCCAAACTGTCAAATGGATTTGAGGGTTGCGCTCTGTTACATCTTTCTAACCCAAATCACTCCTGGCTGGCCTAATCCCTCCCACGCTGGAGTTTCTGTCTCTGCTTACCAGCTCCTTTACAAAGTTTTGCACCTAAGGGTAGTTTCACATATGTCGTGACATGGCAGCAACCTCAGCCCTTGTCACAGGATCTGATTTTGGGAGGAAGATGGTGGGAGATTCTGCTTGACCTCCTTGCTGCCCATCTTGGTTTGGTGCCCCTGAACTGACTCTAGCATCATTTCGCTTCCTTGTTTTTCTTCACAAGATGAAATACTGGAAGGTGCAGCTCATTTATCACAACGTTATCACACCCTGGCCCCTTGCCTCCATTAAATGGGCACAGAATCAAGAAAAGAGTTATTTCTCGTATACCAAAGTGATTCTTTATGCTTATTTCACATGTAAGTGTGCTAGCCATATTAAAATGCTCCTGCTTCCTTAGAAGACTTCTCGATGACTTGTGTTTTCCAGACTTTGGCATGTTTACACTCGCAGTCTGAAGCTGGTGGTGATTCATTCATGCTTCTTTATCTTGTCAGCTTCTACCTAAAAATATCGAATGCCAGGAAGGCTAGAAAGCAGGCAGCTGAGGGTACTGGTGTAGTCTAGATCTTTTTCTTCCCTCTTCTCCCACTTTATTATTTTCATTATTTCATTATTTTTATTGTATCTTGCCTTTTCATAAAGACAGCACACAGACGGCAGTTAACGGCCCCCCCAAAGACTAAGGCTGTGGGTTGTGAGTTGAGGATGTCAGTGGTCTCCTGTCTGGAGAGCAGAGGTGAGGTCTTGGCTGTGAAGCCCTTTCAGTCCCGCTGCTTGGGGACTTGGCGGAGCGTGACACTGATCTGTCTTTTGCTCAGTGTGTTGCCTGCCGCATGTATTGGAGACTGGTGGTCTCAGGTGATTTGGAAGTACTGCCATCGATTTTCAACACCTGCAAGAACCAAGCAGAGAAAATCCCTTTGCTAGACACAGGGGTAATTTTAGAATTTGTCTGTTGTTGCCAAAACCTCTCTGTGAAGGAGTTAGGGGCACAGACCTGGTTTGTGGAGAACGTTTACTGTGATTAGGGGTGGAGGGAATGAGCAGCAGTGTTTCATGGATACAGCTCAAAACTGCATGGATATAATCATCATGAATGTTTCCTTAGAGGGAGGAGGGCCAGATACATCATAAAATACTCCTGAGTGACTTTGACTGGAAGGATACAGCCATGGAATAAACCTCCTCAGACAGTGAGAACAGGCACTAGTGAGCAGCAACATGTGGACATGGTGTAGTGCTGACATTCGTTTTAATTTTTAATTTAAAAAAACGCACTGCAGTAAAGACGTTCACCATTAGCTTGTTGACTTTGAGCTTCTGGCTACCTTCTGCACTTGTAAAAATCTCCCCTTTTGATCATTCTTCAAACAGGAAATTTTATTCTCCTAATCCATGTCCCACAATTGGCACTACGGGAGTGAACCTGTAAGCCTGCTCAGAAGCCCATTGAACTCATCTACATCAGTGAGCCCTGGCCTCAGACAGCTTGGAAGACTTTGGTACCTCAGCAGGGCCTATTAGAGCGAACACAGTAGCTGATCACAGCTTCTGATTTGCGCTGGCGAGGGTCTGGCTGGCAGAGTGTGTGTGGGCAAAGCAAGCTCGTCCCTGCTGGCAAAAAGACTCTGAGTCTCTGCCCTCGGTTCATCTGTTGCTGTGTCTTGCGAATTAAAAAGCAAGGAGAGGAGAACTCTAAGGATAAACCCGGAGAGCAAATGGGAGGAGAAAAATACTGATTTTCAATTTTGTTTGTGCTTATTTATTCTACAGCAGAGTCTGGTGACCAAGAGGAGCATAATACGCATATCGTAAGAGAGACAGCCCCACCATCCGCGATTGATAGCCACACCAACGTTCCCACCACGGAACCATCTCAGAACCTCCCTCAATACCTACCTCCTTCTGCCGAGGATAACCTAGGTCCTCTGCCGGAAAACTGGGAGATGGCCTACACCGAGAATGGAGAAGTCTATTTTATAGAGTAAAGCACATTTTTGTTGTTCTAATTCCATCTCTCTCCCTCTCTCTCTGGGCATAAGAAAACCTCCATGGATGCATTTTGTGTGTGTATGTGTGCGTATTAAATATTTAGTGTATACAGTTATGTTGCAGAGCTGTAAGTTCTTTACTGCTTCTGAAGGGGTTTTGCATTTTGTGATTGGGTTAACGTCCAAGTAACTCCTGATTTCAAAGGCAGGAGGAATTGTGTATTTTATGAGGGTAGTTACAAAAGCAACACACACTTATAAAATATGGGCCAGTTGTTTTCACGGGTGCAATGAAAGCTCATAACTGAAAGGGCTGAGACTTCATTTCTGGAGCCTGCCTCTGTGCATAATGCAGCAGAGAGAATTCCTCCGGTCATGTGCTCAGGCGGTAGCAGAGCCAGGGAATGGACTTTGGGTGTTGTCCTCTTGTCAGAGCAAATGGGCCAAACATGTTAACATGCTCCAGTGGTTTGTGGAAAGCATAGCTCAGTACAGGGTAGGCACAGTAAGTTTGGAAAAGCAAGAAGTACCTTGTGCTCTGCAGGCTTGCCTAAGAGCTGAGTGCTGTCAGCAGTTTTATGATGATATTGATTTTTTCATGCCATAAATAATAGTCTCTAATTATACTTGTCTAGATTTATTGAGAGAGGAGTAACTTATAAAATGGAACCTGTTAGTGGAAAAGATTTCCTGCACAGAGTTTAGCTAGACATTAAAATTGAATTAGCTTTTGAAACTCAAGCCCTTAGCTGCCCAAGTAGAGGAAGGGGGTGAAGAATTGATTTGGGATTTGATGGTCTGTTTAATGCGGTCTTGGAAACTGAGATCCTCTGTCTGTGCACCAGAAGCCAGTGGCCAGTTAGTACAGAAGAACCCCCTCTGCTGATGCCCCTTCTGGTACTCCAGAGAATTGTGCTGGACTGGGGCAGTGAGGGGAGCAGTCCGGCTCCATCATTAGGAGAGGGGACTTTTGGACAGGGCCAAGGAAAGGTTCATCAGAGCAGGTTTTCCCTTGGCTGCAATGGCAGGGGAACACATAAGAGAAGAGTGCCAGAAGATCTGAGGAGCGGGGAGGACTGAGAGCACCGCAGCAGCTCTTCCCCATCTGGGAGAGGGCTGCTGTAAAAAAGGCCATTTTCCAGGGCACTCTCAATAACCTGGAGAGGCTCCACTAACCCCCTAGTGTAAGCCAAAGTCTAGAAGGCACAATGCAAATTCTCATTAGCTGCATATCAGATGAAACTGAAATGTGTTCATTATCCTGAACACGGTATTCTGCCCCTCGTTATGTCCTCAGGGTGCCTCATTCTTTGACGTACTTTCTGGCTTTAATGTATATAACACAGCCTGAGTAATAGCCCATCCAGCCTGCCATTCGCCTCCCCAGAGGAGGACAGATGATGAGCACTAAATGCTGCCCAAGCAGCCCGTTACTCCCTTTTTTGTCCCCACGTGGGCCCCTGCTGTCTTTCCTTACAGGTGCTTCAGCAACGGGTTCTGCTGCTGCCACCGATTTCTCCAAAACCCATCCCCATTGCTGCTATATTCTCTATGTGCATGTGTTCTCTTAGCAATGCAGGACTGCACCACCTTAAATAATTTGTTAGACCTTTTGCAGGAGAATCATATATGTGGTGGAAGAATATAGCCTGCATACACTGCTCTCTGTCTGACATGAAAATCTGGTAGCACACCAACTGCTTCCTTCCCTGCAGTGCAGATTGACCATTTTGAGGATACATAGACATCGGAGGTGATTTCTGTGCAAGAATGTGTTAGTGTGGATGCAGCACTGAATGACTGCAGTTCTGTTAATTCTAAGGACACCCTGAGCCTAGAAACAATTTAGTTTGATTTGTATCAAATTAAGAGAGCAAGCTAATGAGCTGTGTGGACCCAAGCTGGCTCAGATGTCTGTACCGTCATCTACAGCGCTTTGGGTTATCAAGTCAGGGTGCTGAAGGGAACAGTATGGGAACATCGGAGCTGCTTGCACAGAACCAGCACGAGTCCAGTGGGGCCAGAGCTGCGTGTTGGATAACCGATCCTGATGGCTTGTAGCTGAAGCAATTTGGCTCTTGAGATATGTTTCTCTGGTGCTTTAATTGCGATTTTCATTACGCAAAGTATCCCATAGATGTAGATCTATGCGTGTTACAGGTCTAACACAATCCTGTCCCTCTGAGTGTTTGATCTGAAAGGTGTTTAGCTAAATTTTCTGTGCCTCAGCAAACCACACTGTTGTGAGCCTTTGGTGAGCGAGACAAAGTTGCAAGAAATATGCAAATATTTCATTGCTCTCCTCCCACCGCCCTCTTTCTCAGCTAGACTACAAAATTTCTTATTTATAAGTTGGCAGAACCCCTCTGCTTTATTGCTGTTAATTTACCTGACTTGCTGATTTCTGCTATTCAGTTTTCTAGTTGGTGGTTAATTGCTCTGAAGCATACAAAAGGATTAAATGCATTTGCTCATCCTGCCTTGGGAGGGCTGGGTAGTAGGATGTGTAAAACAAGGACCTTTCACTTACGCACTCAGATCCTAGGCGCAGGGCAGTCCCCGCTTCTTGCAGTAAAGTAGAAGTTTGCTGGTCGGTCGTTAGTTCCTCAGCGATCGTAGCCCTCATTACAGCATTTCCAGCTTCGTGAGACTGTTGTGAGGCTAAGGTTAAGTTTGTAAACCTCTCTGAGACCTTGGAGGAGAAGTATATAACATTACTATGCTATTGAAACTTAAAACTGTTAAGCGGTGTTAAAGACTAAGCTAGATAAATGGTACCTCAGGGACTGGAGGGCTATCTTTGCAGGTTATGTCTAAGATGACATCAGGTTGTAGAAGAGGCATTATATTACACGATTGTCTCCATATGCAAATTAAATGAGGGGGGAGAATAATTTCTAGAAAAATGTATTTTAAGCCTGTTTACTATGCAGCCTTCACCTCTGGGATTGGCATCGCAATACTGTCAGGGCACTTGTGGAAAGGAAGAATTGAAAGTAAAGCTGTTCAATTTCCATCAAAGGCTTTGACAGAACATTTTTATTTGTATAATTAAAAAGTTTTCACTGGAAATTTTGTTTTTGACTAATGCTTGGGTCAAACCTAGACAAATGTCAAGGGTCTTTTGCAGGAACAAAGGTCATTGCATGGTTTAGGGAGGAAGGGAAACTTCTGTCTTTTCATCAGGAGGCAAATGGCTCAGAGGCAGCTCCTGGAATTAAGAAACAAATGACCAAAGACAAAAGTTTGGAAATTAATATTATAATACTGCAGCTTTCACATGCATCCTTCCAGTCAGGAATGCTGATCTGTATATTTTCACTTTTCACCTTTGTGTTTTCAATGCCACGATTCTTGTGATTTGGTGGACTAGTTTGCAAAAGATCAAATTGTAATCCGTTTCTTCTGAAACAAAAGTATGCCTTCAGGTCTGTTGAGGATATGTACTTTTATGTCACTGATACTTCAGCTCTGCTTTATTAACAAAGGTCATATTTCCATTTTTGATTTCCAGCCATAACACAAAAACAACATCTTGGCTAGATCCACGGTGCCTGAACAAACAGCAGAAGCCTCTAGAAGAATGTGAAGATGATGGTAAGAGACTGAAAATATTGAGATAATAATGTGTTTGGTCCATTTCTAGGTGGCTTTCTTCCTTTCCTTTTCCCTTTTCCGATAACCTGTATTCAGAAATACTTAAAAAAAAAATGTTTATTAGTAAGTGCATAGAGACAATCTCTGTTATGTTGTTGTAAAATCACTGTCTGTGTATGTAAGATAGCAATTGAGATGGCAGATCATTTAATAAAAATCAAAGAGGCGCTAGAAGTAAGAGGCCTCTGTTTTTGCAAAGGCATTTGAATAGTCGCTGATGCTGAACAAGACTCAAAGCTTTCTAACATGTTCGCTCCTTGGATCACTGTGTAGGAGGAAAGCAACTGAGTCTCTGCATGCTCCATTGTGTTACGCTTCAACCAGCTGCTTTACATGAATTTGAAAGAGTTATGTTGTTTCCTTGTTTGAGCAGAAATAACTCAATTGCTTCACTTCTACTGTTAAATTCTCAGTCCACTTAGTTATGATTGCTGAAAACAAATTCCATTTGAAAGTGTAGATGTTTGCCACTGAAAATTTACACTGATGTAATTTTGTATTCCTTGAGATGTTGGAAATGCAAGCCACTGTCCAATTCAGAGCAGTCAAATGCAGGACTGTTAAAGGAGGTTCTTTCCCTGCATCCTTTAGGAGATGTTGGAAGAAAAAGGTAATCATGATGAAAATAACTTAAATGTTTGGGAAAACCTGTGTGGAAATTTTGGTCTACTGAACAGGAAAGGTGATGGTATTCTAATGCATAATTTTGGCTAGCACAATTCTATCATGGTAGACATATCTTAAAAATGGAAGGGTTTACTTCATCAGTGTTGGTGCTGTCCTTGTAAAATTAGTTTTCATAATATGATTAACCTCCTACTGGTGTGAGTCAGCTCAATGGGAGTTACGATTTTACTTCGGAAAAGGATCAACTCACTTCATCCCTTTTTTACTGGTATGTTCAAACCTGGCTTCCAGAACTGCTGTTACCATTTTTGCACATGCAGTTTCTCAACCTCTGCTTCCTTTCACGTGTGAGATTTTGCAGAACATGAGAATTTGCCTGTGCAGCCTTCGCTGCCATGATGAAGCAGGTCACCAACTTCTTAGTGCACAATGCAGCAAGCACCCAGACTGCAAGGATGTGCAAAGCCCACGCAAAAACCGAGCATACCGAGCTGACGCCTGCTTCAGATCCTTCCTTAGCAGCTTGCGTCGTCTGTCAAGGAGCGAGCGGAGGGAGCTGGATTAATGAAGGCCTTGCTCTGCTCTGCAGATATGTCAGTGGGTAATCAGAACTGGAACAAAATTAAATAATAGCCGCGTATGCCGGCAAAGCTCCCTCCTCCTTGCAGTTAAGCATTGCTGGCAATTTAGAGAGGAGGTTGCTAAGTCTCAGCACAAGCTTTCCTCTTTCAGAAGGTAGTTTTCCCTCAAGCACAACTTCTGTTCTGGCTTTCTCTACCAGCAAGACTCCCACTGTGTCGATAGCCCCGGTGATGCCGACAAGCGGCACGTGCCGCTGTGGGTCCGTGGGCCCCGCGCTGTGCTCTGAGACAGGGCAAGGAGCAGCCCGTAGGATGAGTCAACAGCGGGTGGCTGAGCTCCTCTGTTAAACAATTTTAAGTTTCCTCACAGAAGGGAAAATCTCTCAAACCTCTTGTCTTCTTAGCAATTATAAAACAAGCATTGGGATAATTTATTTAATTGGGATTAGAAACATACAGCTGGGTAATTTTTTGTATTCAATTAAGTTCATAATTTTATAGAGTAGTGGTATTTTTGTTCATCAGGTCCTTAAAATCAGCTACTTTCATCTTCCTCCACACCCCTTCATTCACTAAGTTGCTCATTAATGGATATTTTTAACATTCAGTAGTTGCTTCATAGGTACGGCAGTGCACTGCAGTGTTTTGCTTGGCTGCTCTGGTCTTGCTTTGCACATAAGGATAATTATATTTTAGAAAACAATGTGAGCACAAAGAAGAGAGAAGGTTATTTTTACTGCATCTTAGAAGTTGGACATTTTTTGGCAAGGGTCACTGTTGGGAGTATTTCCACTGAAGTCAGTGGGACTCCTCCTGTTTTGTTCGTTGTGTGTGTGTGCACGTGAGTTTTCAGGCTTGATCCCATCCTGTTTGTGGTTTTTATAAATGTTAGATGATGCTTCAGATTTTTTTGGGTGCAGTTGCCTTGTGTTTTTTCTTTGTCAGGATACATGTCCCTAACAAGTTTTTGGTCTTTTCCAGTTGTTTAGGCTATCAAAGGAAATTGCAATTCATATTTCATGCTAATGGTCCTAAACAACTATTTTGGTAGAATATATTGCAAACAGGTCGTGGAAGTGTTTTTTCAGGTGTCGAAATTTTCAAAAGCAATGCTGTGACACTACATCTTCTGTTTGCTTCTATCATTCGTTTATGTGGCTTATACTTTACCGTATTAGGTCCAAGATTGTTTTTACCATCTTTGTTCTGGTTTTGTCATCATCTTTCATTTTCAGACTGCATTATTATTATTTATAGGCTGAGCAATACTTTAATCATCTGTGTCACTGTTAACTGATGAATATGGAGCAGATAATGATAAATGGAGCAACAGTGAATATTGATGGCTTTGTGTGTTTGAAAAATTATGTGATCTTTGTCCCAGGTGCCCCGCTAAAGCTGGTGCATTCCTGTATATGCCTCACCAGTGCATCTGGACTTTGGTGTGGGCCTGCGACCCCAGTTAAACAAGGCGCTTTGTTTCATGTCTATCTTAAATCATCTGAGCAGTTACAGTCAATTGGACCTTGTATGCACATAAATTTAGGTACTTTCTTGAAAACCTTGCTACATTAGTTCTTATTTAGATGCAAGGTTTTCCTCTCGGATTTCTTCATTGGTATTCAGGTCTGGCCTGCTGATAGATCTGTGTGTCTACAGAATGGATTGCAAAGGTCGGACCATACAGATCTAAGGGAGAGGCTTCACTACAGTGAGAACATCACAAATGTATTACTTTGCCATATCAAACTGTGGCATAGAAGGAAGTCAACTGATACAGCTTTTCTGAGAATGCAAGAACCAGTTCTTTCATTATCTACATCAGATCCATCAATATTCTGATCACTGAAGTTTGATAAATGGAAAGCTTGGGCTCGGTCTGTAGAAAATTAGTGCTGGTTCTGCTGTTTGCTGTAGGGAATTTCTTGCTTGGTGCTGGTATCTGAAATTTTCTTTTAATTTTTTCTGTCTCATTTACTGCTCTTCCCTTGGAGAAGAAGGGGTACACACGGAGGAACTGGACAGTGAACTAGGTAAATCATCCATCTCTCGTTTTGATGTTTGACTTCAACTGCACTGTTTTAAGCCTTTAATTACTTTCTCCTTTGTATCATTTTGCATCTTTCAGCTTTTTTATTTCAACAAGCCTAATTTATCAGCAAAACTTCCCTAGCACACAAAGCATTAATCTTCCCCTAGCTTCAGATCTACAGTGTTTTTCTTACTGGTTCAGAGTTTGAAGAAAGCTGGAGAACCTTAATCTTACAAAGTTTGTTCAAAGTTGCTTCCTCCTGGACCCTGCAGAAGTCAGGGGCTTTTCCATTGGCATCACTGGCTCCAGGAGAAAGCTTATAGATGCCAAAGTTGAAATCAAGTAGCTAATGATGCTTTTTTTCATTGGGGCCAAAGACATTTCCCAGACAAGAGAAGCAAAGTGTGATTTAGAAAGTTTAAGAATTACATAGGATGCTTCTGCTGAGCTTGTGAATGAAACAGCAGAAAATTTTGCCTCAGTAGGTGTTTTTATAAACAGATGATTTTCAATGATGTGGTACACTTTTATTTGCTGCATCTCTTTGTGAAGAATGCTGTCTTGATATCTAATCTCAGCGGTGCTCATTCTGTTTATACTGCTGGTGGAGGTAGTTGTTATTTCTGTTCAGCTACGCTCTAGTGCACTGGAAAGCTGAAAGGCATAAGAGGTTGCATAGGATTTTATTTCCACTAGGTCTATTATTGCTTTTAAAGAGGACTGTATTTACAGTTCATAGTTCTGCGTACTGGAGGATTGTATTACTAGAGAATTAACGTCTGGTTTCTGTAATGACTTGCAAGTGTATTCTGCTTCCCGCTTCTGTGTGATTGATACAGCATCAGCAGCCAGCAGCTATTCAGTGGACTTTTAACACTACTCCAGGAACTGTTCTTCTGGATAATATGCCTGGAATAATGTTGGGGGCCTAACTTCTTTTAGTGCAAGAATTTGAAAGAAATGACAATTTAAAGAAGAATGTAGTCACTTTAGTGGTACATTAGCATTATGCACAGCTCATACAAATAATCAACAGCAGACCAAGAAACATCAGAAGGAGGTGGATGCATACCAACCTGCAAATATTTCTCATGAGGGTCTTCACAAAGGGTAACTTAAAATAAGAGAGAGGTTAAAAAATTCAGAGCAAATTCAGAGGTAATAATGAAATGGCAATGTTCCCTTCTTTCAGTCTGATATCAGGAGCTAGTGCAAGAGAAGAACTGAAAAAATAGATGCAGGGAAACTCATTAATTGATAAGCCTGACCCCAGTTCTGCAGGCACTTATATACACAAGTGTTTTGCTTGAACATCATGAGATGTTCATTTTGTTTTAATGCAGATAAGCTTTATTGAGCTGACAGCCCATCGATATAGTGTTGAGATTTGCAAATGTTGCAGTGTAAAGAAAGACATTTTCAAATGGCTCTGTTGGTTATAGCAATGTTAGGGAGGGGGCATGAAAACATGTGGCCTATTCACTAACCGTACTCGTGGTTAGTATAAACTGGTTGCCACAATATATTTCGCTCCTTAGCTTATCAACAGTTTCTGTTCTAAATATAAGAAAATTAAAACTTGAACCATTTGCACAACTTCTTGTTTTCCAAAGAGGTGGGTTGAATATGGAGTAATAGGTCAGCTCTTCTTAACACAATGTTGTACGAAAGGACACAGAAATTTAACCTTTAGGGTAGATTTTGACATATGCTTGGGCAGATCCTCCTGGCCTCTCAGGGAGCAGTAAGAGCTGAGTAGACTGAGGTCGTCTCCAGCTCCTTTATAGTCATGCACGAGTGCGACTAAAATACCTGATGGCTGGAGAAGTTCTTTTTTAGGAATCCATTCATCCCCTCTGTAGGGTTGGATACTAAACAAGAGCATCTCAGTAGGAATCCATGTATTTACCCCAGGCTTAAAAGTGTAAAATTGGATATCGTCCATTGAATTTACCTGCTGACAAATGCTCTGAGACTGCATGGATGTACCAAAATAAATGGTACCAAATATGGCTCACTCAGACTCCTAATGATGCAAAATGTTTTTGGAAATCTTATATCTGTGATAGAATCTAATGCTCTGGGTCATCTTCAGTTTGGCAGGAGAGACAGAAAAGGGAGATGAATAATTTAAAGCCACTAAGAAGCCAGACTGTGCAACATGGCTATGGAGAATATTGCCTTTTGCTTTAGAGAAATTTCAGATGCTTTTAGAAGTTGGAAAGGGCATCTACTTACTCAACAAGGAATGTGTTGAAAGCAGCAGTCTTCTGTATTGTTACTTCCGAAAACATAGACGTGTTCCTTAAATGGAAAGCTGCAGAGATAGAAAACTGGAAAGATTTTGGCACAATACCATTTTTGGGGTTAGGAAAGTGCTGGTTTTCTGACCTTCCATGAAAATTCTTTAAAAGAAAAGAAAAAATAAAATTTAATACCAAAACTTTTTGTGACCAAAAGAAAAGCAAATATTTTTGTTTGAGCTTTAAAAATCAAAACCACTTAGTAGTCCAAAATAGTTCAAAGATATTTAGCAGGAAAAATTGTGGAAAACTCATTTTAAGGTATTTGTGCATTACTTCTCCCTTCCCCCATTCATTTTCCTTTTTTCTTCCACCCCAGCTTGGTCTCTTTACCATTCTACTTTCACCATAGTGCAAAGAATTAAATGGCTGCCACAACTTGTGATTTTCCTGGTTGTATGCTAGGTTTTAATTTAATCGCACTGAAACTCTTTAAGCCAGTCCACAGTGTTTTCACCATGTGGGACTCCTTTGCAAACCTGAGAGTTCCCTTTGCGAAAAGACTTTTAAGATTGGCCTCTAGCTTTCTAACTGTTTCTCACATACCCTTGCACCGTGTAAAGGAATATCCGTTTCTGAAGCATTCATTTCAGATCGATCTGCTGATACAATTGTGGAGTATTTTCATGCCCAAAAGTTAGCACTGGCTTGCATTTAATTGCTATGTCTCAAGGAATCCAAAGATGTTAAACCCAAAAAGGATAAAATAATGATAAGAATGGAAAACCTACCTTATATCAGCAAATAAGGGACATGTGGAGCAAAACCCATGAAAATCGATCTCATCTGATCTCCAGCCAATTCTGAACAGAAACATAAACTTTGAGTAATTAGGCCATGCGTGTTTGTATAGATTCTGTTCATCTCCAGTCTGGAGATACTTCTATCCTTATGGCAACATAGCTGAAGTCTATAAATGCAGAACTAGATAGTTACACTTATTCTAATTAATGGGCCATTGTTGATTGCATTGGCTCAGCAATTGATGCCATTAATGAAAATAAATCTTTGCACTTGATAATAAACAAACATAGATTATTTGCTATCAGTCTTGTCAATTTAGTGATAAATTTTGAGGAATTATTTTGCATGGAGTATTTGAACTTGTGTTATCTGACAATGGCTTTTTTAATTATTATTATTTTTATTTAAATGAGTGTGCAGAGTCTGTGGGGCAAGGACAACACTTGCACAGTCCATAGCGTGGTGGAGCCTTCTTTTGAGTTGATTCACAGTATTACACAAACACACCATTCTGTATTGTTAATAGGATGATTATTTCAGTACACGCAGCCAACGGGAACATTGTGTTTAAATGAGTGGGACAAGGATCAGGCCCTTAAGTAATACATACAGCTTTAATAACCCTCAGTTGGATGCTGAAGTGATTTTATTACATTCACTAATTATAGTTAAAGTACTATGTGCAGTCTAGAAAATAAATAGGAACAAAAGTGAATACATTTCCAAATGTTAATTTCATCTTCAGAACTGTTTTTTGTTAATTATGCTAATTAAAAAAGGAAATCTCTGTTACATGTGATTATGGCAATATGTGTTTTTACATTAAGTGCTATGCAGTGAAATACATCTGTGTGTGCCGGCCCCATTTGGGTGGATTCCATACGCCAGGCGTTTGCGTTAAACTCTTTGTCCTGTTTCAAGGTGCACTTTTGCATTGGGCTCGCGGATGAGCAATGCAGTGTAAATCCCTAAGAAAGGAGTCAAAAAAAACTTTTTTCAGCAGTGGTGAGCATAAATGGCTCGGCCCTGGTACAGGAGGTGAAAGTGGTCTCTCCATTAGTGTGCTACAATTGCTTGCCATAATCTCACCCATCTTCATATACTGGCATTAAAATTCCTCTGGCCTGTTGCCTGCATCGACTTCCACTGCAGTGCTTCCATCCAGAGCCATGATGGTCAAACCAGGAGGGTACTTGAGGCACTCCCAAAAAGGAAATTTATTGATAATTTGTTCATTTAATGCAAAAGGCAAATCTAAAATTGACTGTGATGGGCATCTTCCCACTGATTTGCTAACCCAGCGCTGGTGGGACAGGCTATGATGGTGCCGTGCTGTGCCAGCCTTTAAAAGAAGGCTGTGATTGTTCTGAAAAGTGTTCGAAGCAAAGTCTGAGCTACTGATGAGTTTTGCATGCTGAGCAGGACGTGTCAGAAAAAACTTCACTGGAGGCTTCAGTAATGCTTTTTCTACTTCCAGAGTTGCCTGCTGGTTGGGAGAAAATTGAGGATCCCGTATATGGTGTCTACTATGTAGAGTAAGTGCTGCTCTCTGGCTCTGGTGTGGCTGTCGGGCGGAGGAAGGCTTTTCTCCGCAGTGGTCTGTGTGCTTTGTTGGTAGCATCTCATACCGAGGAGGAGGAGACCCTGGTCCCTATACAGGCTGGGGGGTGCCATAGGGGCTGGGAGAGGGAACCCTGCCTTGCCTTTCCCCATCCTCTGGTGGGCTCCGACAGCAGCACCGAGGTGGGGGTAGGCTCAAGGAAGACAGGAACACCCCAGGTAAGCTCCAGGAGTGAGCTCAGGGGAGATGGGAGCACCCCTGGGTCAGGGTGTGCAGGAGCCCCAGCACCTCACAAAATACTTTTATCCAGAGAACGTTAACAAGTCTGCAATGAACTGAGCTCGATCCCCTTCGTATAGTGCTATGATGAAGATACGAGTGTGCAAAGCAGACCACCAATTCAGTTACAAGTCAGAAGACAGTCAAAAGGAGGAATGGATGAGCCCATGTGACTGAACAGCTACAGCAGAGGTTCTTGCATCAGGCTGTGTTGTTGCAGATAGAATTACAGGTTTAGTGGGACTCTCTCTGGAATTAGAACAGCTTCTTCTTTACCTAGATGTCAGATCGCTCCCTTGGGAAACCAGAGATCTGAGTTTTGTTTCATCACTGACCCCATAAAATGAATTTTTAATTATGTGTATACTCCTGTCTAGTAGGATGGCTTATGATAGCCCTCAGAATAGACATGGAATACAGCTTCTGTCTGCTTTGGCTCATTTCTGACTCTACCATCTGTGCCTACAGAAACAAGGTTACCAAACTGTGTAATTAAGGCTTGACATTTATTTACGAAAGACATCAAGAATATTTTTCGGCTATTAAATGCCATGCCAAGAGGTCTTTACAGCATTTTTTCCTGTCACTTTACATATACATGCCCATTAGTTTTGTGGCACTCCTTAGTGATGAAATTAAATAGAAAAGTAACAGCAATGAGGCATAAGTTTATTTTACTATCTATAAGCTAGGAAGATGGTTATAATTTGAGCGTTTGTCTCTGTCCCTTCCAATTCAGGCACTCTGTTATTGCATAATAGTTTTTATTGAGAAACAACTGTATCATGAAAATGTTTATATCATTTTTAAAGTAGTTATCATTTTTTCTTAACTTTCTGAAGATAACTTGAAATGGGAAATATTTTACAGAACTCATTAACTTGTTTTTATTTGATTAGTTAAATATTGTTCTGGTGATTTAATATTAATCTTTAGCAGAAAAAAATCCTGAACATAACTATCTAGAGTGATTCTATCATAATTACTTGAAAAAGTGGTTGTTTGTTCACTTAGGGGTTTTTTTGATAAAGACACGTGGTACAAGAGACACTAAAATAGCAAGTTCTTAATGGTAAACTTTGCTTTGGATACAAAAATGGGCTTTAAGCTAATATAATTTTCTAAGGACTACCTGCTCCTCTGCTGTAGCAAAATCACTGCTGAAGAATTGATCTTGAACAGTTGATGAGCAGCTCATCTCGGCTGCAGCCATCAGCTGCAGAGAGCCCCCAGACCTGCCCCCACCGCCCTGGCCTCTGTGGCTGGTGTTCGTCATTTGGTTTCATAAAATGGTTAATCCTCTGCGGAGTGCGTTGCTTGGCTGCCACGTTTGGGGGTGGGCTGCTTTTTTTTCCTTTTCCTGGGGTTGGTAAGAAGTATTGGCTCTAAACATCCCATACGTGTCAAAAGCTGCCTAATGGCCATCCAAGGAAGACAGCTGAAGTTTTGGCAAATGCTGGTTTCCACTGGGAGTATTTGCTGCTGGCTGATTCTGAACATGTTTTGATCCATTTGGAGCCCAGCTTTTCAGCTCATAGCCTGCATCTCCGCAGATATTTTTAGGACACCCTGTTAATAGTGTGCACTGATCAGATAGCTGACAGATGTTACCAGTTGTTGGGGTTTGTATTTTTTTTTTTTTTTAACTGCAGTGAGCCAGGAATGACTGCACCTCTGAGAATCTGATTAAAGCAGGGATGAAGGTCTGTCTTTTAAAATACAATCAGACAGAGCGCCTTTTCTGCTTTAATCTCATTTTTCACAGATAGATCACTACTTTAATGTATTTGAAGGAATTAGCCATTCCTACTCAAGACATCATATCAACACTGGAATCCGCTTGTTTTCCTAAATATGCTTTTTGGCACGACTAGGTGAGTCTTGTTCCACATGCACTGCTGTTGGGTTCGTTTGGTATTTTACTCCTTTCCTCAGAGGATTTTCATGCCTGGCCGTCGTTCCTGCTTGTCACATAAAGGGTTTCCTAATTGATTGCTCTCTTTCATCTCCAGCCACATCAACCGGAAGACACAATACGAAAACCCAGTTCTTGAAGCGAAGAGGAAGAAACAGCTTGAGCAACAGCAACAGCCACCAGAAGGTTGGCACCACCGAGGGCGTGATGGTTGGGGTTTTCATGAGGGAATGTGCCCTCCCTCGCCTTGGCAGCACCATGCCAATGTGTTTGTCCTTCCTTCTGTGGCCGCAACTTTTAAAGACAAAATGTCATGCATAGGAAAGGTTGCATATGCCCTTCACATAAGATGCAGCAAAGGAGAAAATCTGAACCACTTAAACATAGTAGCTTTCACCCCTGTAATAGGGAGAGATTTTTCTCTTAATGTCCTTTATTTCTGGAAGGTTTCTAGGCTTCCCAGGAACAATTAAAACACACGTCTTCCTCTTTAATCCGCTCCATCAAGTTACTCACTGTAGCTGGTGGTGTTCCAGTCTGCACTGGCACTCATAGCCTGTCAAAGGGGATGAGGAGTGGGCATTCACATGTGCACTAGAGAAACCCCTCTGCATGAGAGACTTTTAACCCAAGACCTTTGGATGTTGTCAGCCTCTAACCTCTGAAGTAATTTCATTATTTTAAAACACTTTGTTTTTCTTTTCCTTTCTTTTCCCCCCTTTTTTTCTTTTTTTCTTTCTTTGTTGGTTTTTTTTTTCCCCTTTAGATGCAGCCCAGCTGCAGTGAGGGGCCTGTGGCATTTGGGGTTGTTTTGGTAGCTTTGTAGCTTTCACACCAAGTTATTTCACAACAGTTATTATCCAAGGGGAAAATAATTTAGGCTTCAACATTCCTCCTGCAGCCCCATTGCCTGCAACATCAGCTGTTCTACTTACATGCCATGAGTGCCACGGGGAATAGATTTCATATAAATGTTGAGACCACTTAGGTGCAAATCAAGTCCCAAGTTTGAGTGTGAGGTAGGGTGTCCCAGCAGACGGATCAATTGACCCGGACATAGAGAGTCCTCCAGAACTGGTTTTTGAACATCCCATTCATTTTATTCCCTCTCTCCGTGACTCTGTTTCCTCTCTTGCCATGCTTCTCATGTCTCCTCTGCTTGAACCCCACACTCCCAGTGTGTGTACGTGCAGGAGCTCATAGTGCTGTTGTGAAACGAGTAACATTTCCCTCTCTGCCCTCTCTAGAATGGACAGAGGAGTGTCCATCTCTCCCACCACCCGCTGCTCCAAACCATGTTTCAAACAACCAGGAGGCAGTTCGGGAAGCACCAGTGCAAGGTAACAACCTTGTTAAACCAGTTGTAGAAGTGCAACAAGGTTTTTTTTCCTGAGAATGAAATTCCCTCATCCACCAGCAAAGAGAACATCTCCGTGACCAGTGTCGCACACCAGGGCACTTGCCTGCTTATCTGAATTCCCACAGATTTTGAGACTAGTTGTTTCGAGACCACATTTGTTGCCAAATGCAAGAGGCAAATGAGATCGCCTGCATCAAAAAAGGATTGTGGCTATTCTCTGTGTAGCGTTCCAAGTCTTTAAAAAGGCATGGTGAAAACATGAGTTACAACATCGGTGGGATTTAACAGCAACTGCGGTGGATGCAAGTGCAAGTAGGAGGAGACCCTTTTCTACAGAGCTGTATGGATATGCAAGGATTAGGCTTTTACACCTTCTAAACTCTACTGGGTTTAGAATACGGCTCTCATAATAAGATCTAGCACAGAGATTTCTTTCTGTTCTCGTTGGTCAACATTCCCTCCCAAAAAGCAGCACAAAATCTCACCATGTTGCACTGTGATTAAGACACAGACATGCATTAACATGGTCATGTTTTAGTTTGAGAGCCAAAGCCAACGTCACGCCATGTCTGCATTCGTGGGCAGGTAGAGTTTCAAGTTGGTCAGCGTGTTTGGGAGCTGTGAGGTGCATAGGTTGTCAGCACCGTTTGGCAGGACCTTGGTTTTGGAGAGCTTGGGTGCCTTGGTTGCATTTGTGACATCTGAGCAGCCAGGTTCTGGTATTGCCAGGGATGAGTCTGGCTTGCGACTTTATGGATTTTCCTTTTTGTGTGCTTTGAATCCAAATGAAAATTTGGAGGGGGTAGGAGCTAGGGAAACACCAGAAGAGGGAGATCCTCTGCCATTTGGGGAGCTTTGCAGAGCTACCGGACCTCCATACTGAGTCTGACTTTCTGTAGTAACAGAGTGTGAAGGGGCACAAGTGCCTTGGCCACATGTTAGGGGCAAATTACATCCTCTTTCTGAAAAATCTGAGTTGAAGCTCCTTTGAGAAGCTCTGCATGAGGAGAGAATGATAGTAGGTCCAAATACTGCGGACCTACTTTGAAGTTGTACATGCGTACAAGTACTCTGGGCTATTACAGCCTTGCTTATTAGTGTCAATGGTCTGTGTATAGCCAACTGCTCACAGACCAGTTGCTTGTCTTAAATAACTAACCAGACAGCACATGAATCGTTCCTGAATTTGCAGTGTGGGCTGAAACATTGCCAGATCAGGTTGCCAGCAAGGGCAGAGAGTTCCACTTGTACCTGCTGCAGTACAAGTGCTCTCTGGTTAGAAGTGGTTCTAAGTAGCTTCATCTTTGGCTACATCTAAATTGCATAGCAAGCAAGTGGCATTGCCCCGGTCTGCAGGAACCAGAGGGTAGGGAAGGTGAGAGAGGGAGAATCTGGCTGGAGCATGTCATCCTGACAGAGCTGGGAGCAGCCGGGGTCAGGCTGTCCCTGGGAGCTGGGAAATACTCCCTTGCTCTGCAGGTCAGCCATGGCTTCCGAAGGCGAGCCCGGCAGGGGTGCTGCTCTCCCCGGCTGCCTTTCCTGCCAAGAAGAGCCAGGGAGTGCTCTCTGCCGCAGGTGGCAGCAGATTAGCCCTTCCAATGCAGACGTGCCAAATTTGACAGTGTCCAAAGCCCCCAGCGCATTCCTGAGGGGTATTAGAGTAATCCAGACTTGCGGCAAGGAAAAACGTGGGAGCTCTGGGGATGGTACCCTGACCACCAGGCGTCTGGGGTTAGGCATCTCATCAGAGTGCCCCAAAAATGCTGGTCTTCCTTGGGGAGGCATCTGTGAATGCCACTGCTGCTTTTTACACTTTTACACTGTCAGGCCGGAGGAAGGGCTGCCCAAGCATCTGTGCATGGCAATGCAAAGGACCTGACACGCAGAGGATGACGTTAGAAGCATCACTCAGCTCTCCACCCACTCCCGAATGCCAGCTACTGAAATTTTGCAGCAACGTTACGGGAGAGCATTAGCCTGTCTCAGCACTACTCTGAGTGACATGTCCTGGTACCCACTGATGACTCCTTCTCTCTTTCATTCCTTCCTCTTCCTTTCTCAGTGCTGCTCCTTCTTCTCCTGCTCCCCATTTGCAGCAGCCATTTCCAGCCTCCCTGTCCCCCTGCCCTGTGCCCAGGGGTTTCTGTCTCTCCCAGTGATGGTACCGCTGGTGGGGACGTGGGCACAAGGACCCCTCCTTGTGCCCCTGGCACCGCTCTCCCAGCTGGGGGTTTGTAGATACGCTCACGTAAAATGCAATCCCTTCCCAAATGATGTAGGTGGGACATAGCCTGCGGTTCTGTTACTACAGGGCAAGTTCACCCTGTATTTGTAGGCAGACGCTAGCAAGCTGTGCTGGGTCTGCTTGTGTTTTGAGGCAGAAGTCAGCACAGGACCAAGCCCCGCTGCACGCTGCCTCTCAGCCATGTTTGTTACCTGAGACGTTGGGTTGCACTTTGGTAGTCGGGGCTTTTTTGCAGTTTGGGGTCTGAGCAGAGCATCTGCCCACAGTGCGCAGGATTACCATGTTCCTGTGCTACCTTTCAAAGGCAGAAGACTGCAAGTCCTCACACTGCCCACTCATGAATAATCTTCAAATATACTGTTTTTCCCCCTGGTCAAAGGCTTACAAGTCTCAAATCCCCTCACTCTCCCTCAAGGTCTCCTTTCTGAACAGAGGCCCGTGGCAATGATGCCGAAGTTTTTGAAAGTACACCAGCTCTTCTGGCTGCGATACACACTGCTGCTCCTGAGGCTGTCACCAGAGGGCTTGGTGGCAGTCTTTTCCCCTCTAAGCCTTAAAAACAATTAAAAGTGCAAAGGTGTTCAGTGTTGGCACTGTGAAGTACAGCAACCATGATTCCTTTTCCCAGCCTGCGCCACATGCTTTGCAAGGATGCGCTTTTGTCTTTGGAGCACCTTGTTCCTTCTTAATCGTGCTCACAGAGAGCATTAACAGCCCTCCTGCACAATCGCTCCGGTCCCGGGCCGCTCTTTGATCCGTGCTTCACAATGGCAGGGTTTCATCCACAACGGACAAGGAGCAGAAAGGAAACAGAAAAAACTGCAAACAGTGTCTGAAGAACAACATCAGCACCCTCCCCTTTTTCACCGGAGGAAGTCACAGGGTGGTAGTGATGATGGGGGGGGGGTGGGTCATGCTAAATGGTTACACAGGGTCTTGCCACAGCTCAGAAGTTGCTTTTTGCTCGGTGGGTTGGGAGAAAGCCAAGTGGTGAAAAACATAATGATACTCCTTTCTGCAGAAATTCTCGCTGCAGACTCCTTCTGTAGGAGGCATTTGTGCTGCCCCTGTCCCATCCTTCCTGGGATGGATGTAAGCACCTCAGGACAGAGATAAGACACATACCTAAGTCAGCATTGCCAGCTGTAATATATTCCGTTCCTTAAAGCAGCATGTTTTCCCCTTTGTAACCTTGGGGCTTTGGTGTGCACAACCACAGCTAACAAAGCACCAGGTACCGGGGGTTTTGCTCACTCTTTTTACTGCATGATTGGATCCAAGGGGGCGGGTGGAGTGCGATGAGGTGAGAGGATGCTGGGCTGAAGTTCAGTCCCGTCCCAGCACCCCGCTGTGTTTGTCCGTGTACTTGTTAGAGCGGGGAGGGGCAGAGAAAAAACAGATCAAACACTCTTGCCTGCCTGTTTATAGATTTTCCAAACTTCCTACACAGGAAAACCTTTTTTTACACGAAACCCTTCTGAGTTGAAAGGGAAGTTCATCCACACCAAGCTAAGGAAAAGCAGCAGGGGTTTTGGCTTCACCGTCGTTGGAGGGGATGAGCCGGATGAATTTCTCCAAATCAAAAGTTTGGTGCTTGACGGCCCCGCAGCGCTGGATGGCAAAATGGAAACAGGTACCGATGCTTTAAATTAAAATCACCGCCACCACTTTGGTTTATGTTTTTACAGCTGGTTTTATGTGCAATTCATAAAGAACTTTAGTCCTCATCCCTTTTTTGAGGAAAGGCGCTTTCCAATCAGCAAGCAGGGAAGTGAGATACATTGAGGGATATATGCAAAATCTTATAGCAAGGCACTTCACATGCTGGAAATTCACCTCAGGTGTCAAAACATCCAGCTGGGGCTCTGCCAGCTCCTGCTCTCCCCACCCTGACCTGTGGAGAGGAGCCAGCAGTCGTAGGGTCCCGCATCAGGCTGCGGTTACTGAGCCCCGCTGTGGCAATGGCTGTGGTATTTTTGTAGGGCTGCATCACTCCGTGGTTCTGTATCTGCCACGCTGCTCACCCCCTCTCCAAAGCTAGTCCCAGGGAATGGGCAGAGGACTGGGCTAGTTTGCATTTCCCTGTGTGGAGGCACCAAGGGCCAATTTGTTTTGCCAGAGATCAGGCCCAGCACGATGTAATCCTACATCTGAGGTCGCAACTCCTCACTTGCAGGTGGAGCATCACAACATTAAACATACCTGTGTTGCAGACCCAGTGTTAAAAAATGAATCATAACTTAATCAATACCTAGATTTCAGGCCGAAGTATGTCTGAGACATGACATGTGGCACCGTATTTGAGCAGTTGGTATTTGAGAGCCTTCTGTTACAGCTCTCTTGTGCTCTCAGTTTTGTTTCTATCATATGTCAGTGTAGCACGGTGTGTAACAGTGAGAGCTGGGCTTCGAAATAACTGTTAAATGGGCCATATACCATCATTTGGATTTATTAATTTTTTGCATTAGCCAATTCCATTTTCACTTTCAAAAATGTTTATGTACGTAAAGGCTTTATGCAGTCAATCCATTGCGTACAGATAGTTCTTGCTTGCGCAAGTGTCACTGCTCCTTTTCCTTGCAAAGGTATTTAAATGCTACTATTTACCTGTGAGTGGTACCTGTGGATGCTGCCGATCAGCTCGCAGGCTCTAGTCCTCACCTTCCCAGGATGCACAAAACGTATGTGTTTGGTATATCTTTCTGTGTCCTCTGCAGGGGACGTCATAGTCAGCGTGAACGATACCTGTGTGCTGGGGCACACTCACGCTCAAGTTGTGAAGATCTTCCAGTCCATCCCCATCGGTGCCAGCGTGGACCTCGAACTGTGCCGAGGCTACCCCCTGCCCTTTGATCCCGATGATCCCAACACGAGCCTGGTTACGTCCGTGGCGATTTTGGACAAAGAGCCGATCATTGTGAACGGGCAGGAAAATTACGACTCCCCGGCGAGCCACAGTAGTAAAACAGGGAAAGTAAATGGCACAAAGGAAGCAAGACCCAGCAGCCCGGCTGAGGTCTCTTCCAACGGACCCCATGGTTACCCCAATGACACGGTCTCTTTGGCATCTTCAATAGCAACACAACCTGAACTCATAACTGTGCATATAGTGAAAGGGCCTATGGGCTTTGGGTTTACTATAGCAGACAGTCCCGGTGGGGGCGGCCAAAGAGTGAAACAAATTGTGGACAGCCCGCGGTGCCGCGGCCTGAAGGAGGGCGATCTTATAGTCGAAGTCAACAAGAAGAATGTGCAGAGCCTCACTCACAACCAGGTGGTGGATATGCTGATTGAATGTCCTAAGGGAAGCGAAGTGACGTTGCTGGTGCAGCGAGGAGGTAAGTCTTCAAAACTGCTTTAAAATATTTCTTCTTGAAATGCGAAAAAAATGCATGTCATGAAAGACCTGCTCTCCTAAGCTTCTCTGTAGAAATGGTTTACATCCTGACGTGTAGGAACTGCCCCAAGTTGGCAGTGGTCAGGTCACATAAATGGTTAAAATTATTTATTGTTTGATGCTTCTCTTGGGGGAATGTGCATGTAGTTCCCATGCGGACATGCACTACGCACGTCTTCTAGTAATGCACAAAAGCATGGGATGGTTACACCTTTACTTACATAGCAAACCCTGATCTCATGCTCGTAAAACTTAATTATTTTAAATAGAAGATGGACATTTCTTGTGCTGTTTTGGAAGATGGAAGAGGCTGGTAATACGTTCTGTAATTTGCATTGTGCAAAATCAGATATCCAATGACTTTTCACTGTGGAAGGGTTACACCTAGGATACAGTTGGGAGTGGAGGAGAGAATTTAAATTTCTCCAAGTTGTAAGCGATTGAAATGTTACTTCTGGAGGTGTTTATTTAATCAGGAGGCACCAGCAGGTACAAAAAACACCCTACAGGCAGTATGCCTGCAGCCCACATGGGAGCATGGATGGTAGGTAACCTGTCAGTGGGGTCAGTCCATCCACAGGAGCTCTTTCCCTGCACATAGTAAGTGTAATCTGAGGTAGCACACGCCTCCTCACGTAGCACACTTTTAGTCTGTGGTTTAAAATCACTGGAAGAGCTAGCATCAAGCTCGCAGGGAAAGTCCATGTCAGCTGTTGAGTGCGAAGTCAAGAGCAGAGGGTCAGCTCTCCCTCTCTGCTCTGGCACTGGCAGCGGGGATCTGAGAGGGGCAAAGCCCCGGCCCCGCTCTGCTCCCTTTCCCGCGCAGCGGTTTGTATGGACAACACGCGCATTGGTGCTCAGCGCCTTGCAGGGATGAGCACACTGTAGAGGCAGAGTTATGCTGGCAAATAGGTGCTGAACACAGCCCCCAGCCAGCCCTGGGAGGAGTGTTTGATATAAAAGTACTTTTCTGATGCCTTTTCTAAAATGCTTTGATTGTAGTAAGTTAGCAACAAAAGCCAGTCCATTTTAACAGGGGACAAGCTACTTTCTGAATTTGCAACTCTGGTTAGTCGTGTTTAAAGATCTATTTCAAGGAATTGAGGACATTGATTCTGCAATTAATAGCAGCTGTGGGGAAAGCACTGCCTTTCTTATACTCCTCTCCAAGTGCTTACTGTGGTTTTGTATTTTGATAGTAAATTAAAAAGTAGAGAACAGAATATATTAAGAATTCTCCAGTTTTCAAAGTGTGAGTTCCTTAAAGATTTCAGTACTAGAGAGGTTTAAAAAATGCACTGTGTTCTCATGATTAATATATGTATTATGGAGAAAATATGGTTGGAAGAAAAATAGCAGCTATTATTAATCCTCCTGGAGAGCATATATATATCTGGTAACGCCATACATTAATTATTTGAATTGTGGCTGACATTTAATAATCCTCCTTATGCCTTGAAGGCATAATGAAAAGATTTGATGAGGAAATAAAAGCATAGTTTTAATAAGCTAGTAAATAGTTCCCAGGTAATCTTGCTGAATCTGTCTCTTCTTTTTTTATTTAATCAAGATACTAACCACATGTTGAACATTTGCTATCACCTTCCTAGATAGATACCGTATCACAAATACTCCTTGAACTGCCTCCCTCCCTCCTTCAAGGTCCTGACATTTCCATCTCAGCGTAGAGCACCTGCAGTTCCAAATTTCACACTCTTGTGGTACGGGACTCAGAAACCGCGGTGGCCCCGGATCCACGGTTTATCATTGAAAAATGTTTTTCTTCACATCCAGAAAACGGCTGGACCGAAAGGCACACAAGCTGTGGCACAGAGGCCAAGCAGAATACAGACAGCAATAGTAGCCCCAGCATCCAAAAACAGTTGGGTTTGTTTAAAGCTGGGGAGATGGAGCTGGCTAAAATGCAGCCGGCACTCAGTGCTGTTGCACTTGGGTCCTTTCTCCCTTCACTTTACCTCGTGTGACCTCTGCCAAGTCTTTTGTCAGAAGTACCATCCCCAGACAAGGTGCCGCTATTTATTTTGGTCCGATTACAGAAATGTATTTGGCTCTGGTGTCTGATAAGCTCCTTCAGGGCTCTTGAAGCAGTTCTTTAGCTTCACTGCCAGTTGTCCTTTCCTGCTCCTCCCTCTGGTGTCCAGTGAAGAAAATGCTCAGATGCTGTCAGGCATCGTTGCCTTAGCCTAACATTTGCATTCAGTCAGGCTCTGCATGAAGCATCCCTGCGACACTAAGGCTGGTGTTCAGACCTGTTGAAAGGATTTGTCAGACGTGATTACTAATCAGGCAGAAAAATATCAGAAGGAGATGTGTAATGTATAGGAAAAGCTCTGCCTGCTCCAAGCTACTGGTGCACTCCCAACAATGAGGTTTAATTGTTAAAATGCAAACCCACAGCCACTGAGAGCAGCCTGCAAAATATTTACTGTAAAGTGTATTCACCTGAAGTGCTGGCTTATGGGAGCGGGCGAGTCCTGCCGTTGCCTTTGAGTGAGGAACAGAAGGGTGATTTCAGGAGGGATGAAGCTGAAATGTCCCCTCTGTGTGCTCGGCTGCTCACGTGTCATCTGAAAATCATTTGCAGGACTCATACAAGACTGGGGCAGGGGGATAAATGCATTAAGAGAGGGACAATGTCAGGTCACTGAGATTCTGCTTTCCAGAGGCCCCATAGAAAACTTGCTTTATGTATGTTCTAGTTTGATTTTTCATTTTCCCCTTCCTCCTCCCCTCTCTCGGCCTTAATTGTATTATTGCTGTTGTTTTCCTATTTCACCTGTACATAGTGCTGGATAAAACTCCCTGAGCATATCTCATGGTTTGGATTTCAACACTTGAGAGGTTCAGGAAGGATGAACTCCGAGCAGAGGCAGGGTGTAGAGGAGGTAATTGGGCTGTAAGTGAGACCAGATCAGAAAAGCTGCTTTTGCTTAGCAAAATGAACGGACAGAGAGGACAAAATTATTGTGTCTAGCTATTAGGTAGGAGAGACAGGAGATACTTAAGGCGAAGAGAGATCTTGGCTGAAGAACAACTGGGTGTTGTTCGGCCGTGAGTAATTTAAACTGTAAATAAGAAGAAAGTGCCAACCCATTAGAGCCTGTAACTCAAACTGGAGGAGATGTAAAGCCTTTGCTGCCTGAAGGTGAAGGTTTGAAGGGGATATGACATGGTGCCTGCAACAGCAGAGGAGATGCTTGATAACCCAGCAGGACCATTCAAGAGCTGGGTACCTGAAGGTAAACCAGTGCTACTGGTTACAAAATGCAGAATTAAGCATATGTTTTTCTCCCTGCACTGCACGATGTGATTACAAATTTCAGTTATTTTAAAGAATTATTCTTAATAAGGCCACAAAAGGCATGCCTTTATTTTGAATATTTGTAGCTGAAAAGCTTCTTTTAACCTTCTACCTACAAAGTACATAAAGTACTTTTCTCAAAAAAAAAAAAAACACACAAACAAAGAAAGAAGGTAGTAATATTTGCCACTTGAAAGCCATTTGTCATTGAAGTCTTGTCTATGCACGGTAATCGACTGAAATAAGCAATTCTCAAATACCTCTCCATTCTGCACAGATTCTATTCATAATAAAAGCAACATTTTGTCAGAATAATTTCCCTGCTTCCCAAGAGACTTTTATTCTGGGAGCTGTGTCTATGCTGGGACAGGTGGGGGGCTGTTTCAGAACAAGTTATTCTGTAAAACTACTGTGCTGTATTTTTTGGAGTCACTAAGATCTAACATTTGTTTCAGTAAGAACATTTATGTGACTTCAATATTGATGTATTTTGTGAATTACCTCAGATTAAAGAGGATTATTTTTTTCCTTTTTTTTCCCCTTTTTTTAAGGTCAGTCTTCAGGTCATCCAAAAATACTGTGATTAGTTTGTGTTCAGTTACAAGAATTAAGCTGAGCAGTTTTCATGCAGGTTGGAATGGACAGTTTCCCTTCAAAGCTTTCACAGTTAGCGCTCACTAGCATCTTTATTCACGGGAAGGTCAAAAATACCATAAACCTTGAGCCTGATCTACATAATCCCCTTGAAGGTGTGTTCCCACTTTGCTCCAGATCAAAGTAAAAGCATGCAGGTGAAATGTCACTCACATGTCATGTGCAAATCAGTGGAGTTTCTAATAGCTTTCCCTAGTGCCAAAGTCACATTAAACTGGGGAATGGAAATCCATCTTCTGAAAAATATGTGATATATATGCTAGAGTTTCAAAACTAAATGTATTTTGTGGGAAGAAGAACCAATGCAACGTCTGTCTAAATGCCTGTCAGTGGGCACCTGAGTCTTGCCTCCATGTAAAAGCAAACTCCATAGTAAATTCCCTGTTTATGGTTCGATTGAATGGAAGGTGTTTGTGGGGAGTGAAGAGGTAGGTGGAAGTGGGGAGAGGTCTGTGCCAATAGTCCTGCTCATTTGGTCCTTGACTCAGTGGTCTTAAGAAGGTCCTTGTGAAACCTATAACTACAACAATGATTTGCAGCAATGGAACAAAATTACAAAGCTCTAAAGCAATAAATCTATTAAGTCTCCTTAGCTAGATGGACCTTCCCTTGTTGTTCTGGTGATACTCTTGGCATGTGAGGGTAATTAACTTCCGACACTTCCCACGGAGAGGAGTTAACTCCTCCTTCTTGTGCTGAAAATGCGTGCTAGAGTCAACTGCCCTGGACTTGAAGGCTCTTTCTGTAGCCTAAATTGGAAGGACATCTTTTTTCTCTCTCTATTTATCTTGTGTCCATGCCATTGAAAGATCGCATAGTAATATAAAGATACATGTCTTTTTCTTTACGCTGCTTGCTGCAGCTTCAGGCTCCCCCCAACCAGGGTAGAGAGAGTTACGAGATCCTTTAGACACAGTGGGAAAACTTTACAAACAATATATCGTAACAGCTTATAATTGCAAGCACATTATAACAGTATAATTGAAATCAGATTGCTCTTTGAGATCTAGAGTGTCAAAATACAATGCTCAGGCATAAACGAGCAGTGGCATTGAGCATTAAATATCTGAGCTGAGTGAAGTCCGTGACCACTGCAGGTTTCAGAGGACGTCTCCTCACTACTCCAACACACTTATCAGTCTGAATTTTATAAGCAAAAGTATTGTCTTTGTACTTGTTTATCGAGATCCTCTCTCCACATGGAAATGAAATTTTCCCTTCCTGTCCTTGCCAGAAGTGTTGGAAATGGATCGTTTAGTGGTAAGAGCCAAACAAAAAAAAGCAATATCTCACAGTGTTGGAATTAGAGCTCCTTTTCAGTTGCTATCCCTAATGATGTAAAACCATGGTAATTAGAGCTGCATTCAGCTATTCAGTGCAGGCTTGAACTCTTTTGAACAAGCCACTCACTTCTGTTTGCCCTTTAGGCTTGCAGTGAAGAGCGAGTTGAAAGTCATGCCACTTAAGCATCTAGCTGCCAGAAAATTTCAAACTGTCTTAGCAGCTGTTGAATTAGAGAAAAAGTGAGTCCAAACTGCATTTAGGACAAAAATCACAACCTGGGAATCATCTGACCGTTACCACAGAGCGTGTTTGCCTGTGCCAAAGCTTCTGGAAAGGGAAAAAAAGTTCGTCATTTCCAGCAGTGTTTTCAGTTCCTGATACAGAGGGAGCGGAGCATTATACTGAGGTCTTTGTCCCACGTTTGGGTCCGTAGGAACCCCCCTGAACCCCATCTCGCTGAGCACAGAGCTGCCGGTACCGATCATCGTGCATGCCACCTTTATGGTCAGTTTTCTTACTCTACTCCCCAGCCCACCACGTTGTGGCAGCTTCTTCCCTCACCCAGAGCAGGAGCAGATCTAATTCCTCTCTGCCATTTGGTGTGCTCAGCTGACCTCTACATTTTTTTGCAAATCCCATTTCAAGTCACGTCTTTTTTCCTTGCCTTACTTCTGTCAACCACCACCAGCTGCCAAAGCTCCCAGTACCTTCCACTCAGGTATCTCCCATCAAACCTGTTTGTTGAATCTCTCAGCAATTTGTCACTCAGTTTAGGTTACTTTGAGCTGTACACTGAAAAATACCTGATATTGTAGTACAAATGATACCATCCAGAAACAACAGGTGGGGGGACATTTTTGCTAGCTCATAGACACCCCTCACTAGTTAGTAATTTATATATAAAAAATCAGAATCATAGCGTGCTTAAAGAAAGATATGTGCATGTCTAATGCCAAGATTTATTTTTCAAGTTCATTCCTTTGTATTCCAGGGTTTTTACTTTGTAATTCCAGAGTTATGGATTTCCTGATTAAATTGGGAATCTCATTTGGTATTTAAAAATCTGTCTTCAATTGTTTCCTCTTGTTTATTTTTGTTACTATTTCCTTTAAAGAGATTTGCCTGGCAAGAAGGGAATCAGATTAGTAAAGTTTGTAAGTTGGTCTACAAACTGCATTAGAAAAGAAATGAAACATTTTTAAAATGTTTTGCAATGTTACTTTTCCATTTTCTAAAAATAGACAATCCTAGTAAAAACACATTGCTAAAACTTACGACTTATGTGCAGGGAAGGAGCAGCTCTGCGGGAACCTTTAGTTGGGAGTAGCTGCATCTTTTTTTCCCAAGCCACCAAGTCAATCTTTGTTATTCTCTTGTCTCTGTGAAGTGGAATTATATTCTAACAAGGCCAAAAAAAAAGCTGATGAGACTTTAAAGCAAGTTTAAAGCAAATTTGATGTCACATTTACTATTCTCTTAAAGCCTTATTCTGATTAGGGACTAGTATATCAAGGAACAGATACAAAAATCAGTTGAAGTCAGGAAAAGATGAAATAAAGGAAATGTTACACATTTTGATATTTTTAAGAAGAATTTTGAAGTTCATACCCCTTATTAGAATTGCTTATGTGCATGTATTTCAATCCACTGTGCAAGTTAATTTTCCTCTAAACAGCTCCGGAGTGTTAGATATGCCTTTTTGGGGCACTGCTGTGTATTGTTATGCAGCATCATACACTGATCACTGGTAATTGGTTTTGTAAAGCTTGTTTTCTCCTTGTGATAAAAATAAGCTGAACTTAACATTTAAAATCAGGTCGTCTTATAAATAATGTAAAATTTTGGGATTACACAGTGTTTTTCTCCTTCGAAGTGCTTTACAGGTGTTAATCTTAGTGACATTAGCCGTTTGTTTTTGATGATCTGAATTTGCAAGGTTTGGGATAACTCTGCTTACCAAAAACATGAAGGGGGAAATTTTGGTGCTGCTGAAGTCCATGGCAAGGCTCCCATTAGACTCCAGGAGGCAGCAGGGTTTCACCAAGGTTTTGGATGCCTACAAATGCCTGCAGCCACAAAGGGTAATTGTTGGTAGCTTGTTCAGACACCAAATAGTTTGAGGTGCCTTACTAGTGTTCATACAAAGAGTGCATTTGTGGGAACTAATTAATTAGCATTACCAGGTCGTGCTGGAGTTTCTCAATGCAAGGTATCCAGTTGAAATTGTAAACGACAAATTCAAATATCAGCCTCAAAAAGCCCAAGCGCTTAAAAATCCTACGTTAAGCTCCCAAAATTCCAGGTATAAAAATACCACATAGGAGTTCTTTCTACCTTTTTATTTCAAGCCTTTAGTATTCATATCCAATTGCCTTTTCTAAACCCTGGGAGGCTAAGAAACTCCAAACAAAGCACATTGTCATATGAGCACCTGATTCCAAAAACAACAGCTTTATAATATTACAGTTCTGATAATAAAGGAGAATCGGCATCGCTGGTATGTGGACATTTTAATTGCCTGCAGAATTTCCAGCTCTTGCTGGTGTGATACATGCAGAGTGCTGACACTAATCTGTTAGTCATTTGAGGCACAAGTGTTTTCCCCTCAGCTACCCTTCATTAACTCCATTTGTACTGATTCTCTTCTAGAAATGAGTAAGCAAATGAAGAGATGCCTGTGAAATCTGCTTTTTGGGTCAGCATTACTTTTACATCAGTTGCCCTGCATTTTTGTGGCAGCATGGCCTATCTGTGCTATAGGTTGTTCCCCCCAGATATATGTGTCATCTGACCTCCAGAGTCGCTTGGAAGGGTAAAATAGGATAGAACAGTTGCTGATTCATTGCTTGGCATTTTGTTACATGTTTTGCTTTAATTTCAAGGGCTGAGATAATTTCCTAAAGTTTTGAGATATTTCACGAAGCATGCTTTAAAGCCAGGAGGAAACCTGTACTTTAATTATTAAGGAGGTGAACAATTAACGTTTTTGGAATAACAAAATAATGTCAGTTTTGCGTAATCTTGGATTCTGACACCACAATAGTGGTGGTGTGCATGTTATGCGCACGGCTGCCTTTCTGTGGCAGGGAATCTAGATCTGCTCTAAAATCAGTAAGAAAACCAAAGCATTTGCTGGATGCTGGAAGAAAAAAATGTCTGAAATCTTCCCATCAGGATGTTTTATTGCATGAACCACCTTATCTTGCAGAAAGCAGTAGGCTCTTAGATGAGAATAAAACGGGAGGTTGCTTAGCAAATGAAAGATGAGGGCTCTGAAATGCTTCCTAAAGGCTTTTTTTTCTCCCTAGCTTGAGGTTTTGAAAGTTGGCTTTTTTTTTCCCCTTATGTTTTGATTTGGTTTTGGTATTAAATGCTGAAGTGGAGCAACTCAAACCCACACAGTGTTGTTTTATATCAAATGTGATGTGATGTAACACAAGGTGGCACAGCAGAACCTAATACCATGCATTAGATAAGGCAGATCTAGCTAGAGATCTGCCTCCCACATCTTCATCAGGATTTGCACAGCAGGAAATGGAGCAGACTTGGAGCTGTGCAGCAAGGAGGGTTTTATTCCACCCAATTTTTCCTCCTACCCTTACGTGCCGCCTGTGTGGCATTTTGGTGTGCATGTACTTGTAAATAAGGAGGTTTTGTCAGCCACATTGCAGGTACGTGTGGTGGCTGCTGCCTGATTTGGCATTATAATAACCAGTCATAACAGAATTAATGAGGTATCAGAAATCCAAGAAAGGTCTTTGTTTATCGCTGTAATTAAATACATTTGGAGAGTCATTAAAAGGAATAGCAGGTGGGCAAAACTGAGGAAGAAGGATGGCTTTGTAATGGGCTAGTCAATGGTTTTGTTCTGAGACAGATTGTTTTTAAATATCGATCCTCATGTCTCCAAGTCTCTCTATTCTGAATGTAATTTTTTTCCCCATTCTGCGTTGGGATTTTATGATTATTCATTTTCATGATTTTTTTTTCTTGGTCAGAAGGACTTATTTTTGTGACGGTGATAGTAACTAGGACTATACCAGCTTTAAGACCCTGTTAAAGCTGTTTCTTTTGTGGCAGAAGACCTGCAGTGTACCATGAGTTGCACTTCAGAAGTTGGCAGGGCTTGCAGACCAGGCAGATTTGGTAGAGGAGGCTGAGTTTCAGGGAGATGACACAGCTGGCTGAGGATGCTGGGGCAGGTCAGGGCCCTGTGGCTGAGGACACATGAAGATCATGTTGGTAGGGATGTGGCAGGTGGATATCAGTCCCCAGAAGTTTTGACTCCATCCTTTTCCTTAAGGGTCCTCTAGTAAAGATTTTCTGTCTTAGCATGCTGTATGTGCATGTGCACCCCCCAGGTCTGAATGTGGCTAAGCATTCTGTAAATATTAGCTTATTATTAAGGGATGTTATTTATTAATAGCAACATCAAACTAATGCCAAGAGGGCCCTATTTGTAGGCTTCCCCTTTGTGAAAGCTGCTCTCCAAATATGAAGGAGGAGAATGCCATAAGACACACAGGCTTGAGCATGCGGATTTACACCGTGTAACAGTGCTGTGGTAAGTCTGAAGACAAACACCCTCACTGAGCGGGATAAATACAGATGTGACAATAGCAAAATACGGTTTCTACTCTACCAGCGTCCTCTGTGCTGAGCTTGGAGTGGCACATGAGATTGGCCGTGAGGTGCTGCTGCCCTTCGGTACCCACATGGCCGTGCCTCAGGACAGCCGGCCGAGGAGAGGGGCTTTGGGACTGGACATCTTCAGAATTGCAGCATGCCCAAAAAATTGTGAGATGCGCTCTAGAAATAAAGCTTACAAGTCACAGATTTTGTGGGCTTGTGGAAAAGGGTAGGTACCTTCATGCATATCCGCACAGGTATGCTTATGTATATGAAAAAAGATATATATAATACATGTGTACACACACACATATCTGTGTAAAAAGAACATGGGGGTTTCTAATTACTTTCTGGTTCTGGTGTTTACCTTCTCAGATTCATGAAGTTTCAGAAATTTAATGTCTATGTACATATTTGTTTAAATATTAACAGAGATTTTCATCTAAGCATATGACTCCAACGGCTCGGGCTTTAGAAAAAACTCTTCATTTAATGAGCTTCAAAATAAAAATATTAGAACTGCTGACATGCTTTCAACCATAGGTCAGATGGATAATTGTCACGCTAATTCTCAATCTCTGTATTATCTTACTGTCTTGACATTACCATATGTATCTTACTACATAATTAAATTTATATTTTTGTAGTAATTAAATAGATTTTATTAGCCTATATCTTCTTTATCATTTCTAAAATCAATTCTGGTTTGAGATGCTGAAAATATAACAGACTTCAATTACGAGGAATTCTTTAGCATCCTGACCAAGAACAAGTAATTGAGGCTAATACAATTTAACATCGTCAGGGCACCTAGAACTGAAATTCTTGTTAATGGCAATAATATGCTATGCCTCATTATGTTTTTTGCCAGTGCCAGTGGGTTAATAATGCCTGAGATGGTCTCTTGACAACATCACTTTCTTAACATTAGCATTGAACATTAGCATTAGAAATGTGGCATTTTTTCACTGTATTTGGTAGTTACCAAACTTGATTTATGGCAGGGCTGTATTCCTGCAGTGTAAATTATTCTCTCACTTAAAGCTTGTATTGCATAGTTAATTTTTTTTGCTAGTGCAGTGACACTCTTGTTATGCAAATCACAGTGGAGAGCAGAAAAGTTGGGCAGGGACAAGGTAGAGGTTTTCTTCTTGGTGGTGCTCCTTATGGCTGTGTGCAGGCTTGCCTCTCTTGCTGCAAATTACTCTGGTATGTTTTTTTGTTATCTCTCCAGTCTGGAAAAGATGAAGTTGCATCTATTCTTTTAGATAGTATTTGTCCTTTATTAGAAATTCTTTGGCAATGGATTATACAGAATCAAGGGGATTGCTTTGTCACCACCAACCTCCCCTCCCCTGTCCCCTGGCGGCACTAATGGCCATTAGCGTTAATTATTTAGAGTTCCTTGTTTTTCACACAGAAAGCAGCGATCAATGTGCATTGCCAGCTATATGGTTGTGTACCCCCTGACTCCAGTACTTTACCCCTCATCTTTCGAAGTGTCTGTTTTCTTTGATACAGCCTTTGGTTTTTATTCAGCACAATGTAAGCAGCGCTATTTAGAAAGCTTGTTATTTTTATTTTTTGCCAGGCAGGAACATTTTCTCTGTCAATGTTAACCTAGTGACACAGTCTGAAATGTTTCTTTTCTTGTGTTTTTATTCACCTCCTGCTAATTTTCAGCTGTTGTGCGTTCTGGGCTGCAGAGCACGTAATGGCGAAACCAAATGGGTAACCTTTTCACCTAGGCTCACCTATGGCTTTTTTTCCTGTTGGATATGGATGGTCCACAGGGTGTCCTGATTGGAAGTGTTAAGCAATCACGAGAAGTAAAGATATAGACACAGTTCTTCTTTCCTTTCACGTGCAAAAACACCCCAAAACTGAAAAACGTTGAGCAGTAGCCGCAGACATTGTAAGCAATAAATAAGATGATACATCTGGTTTCTAGACTGGCTCTTAGCAATTTCAAGTGCCTTTGTGCAAACTGGTACTGAATTGTTCCAACTTCAGTTGAAATCCCATTGGAATACATTTTTTTTTTTTTTTGTAGTGGAGGGAGAAGTGTTCACGCCAACTGGCCTTCACGTAACTGAGCTGTTAGGACGGGTTGACTGGATGACTCCTGTGATGCCTAGAGATACAACGTCCTTAAGATTCAGCTTCTGATCATTTTGATCCACTGTCTTTAAAACACAGCGCTGTAGAACAGGGCTTGATGTGTCTGGTGTCCATCTGGGTAATTTTTGAGCATTTGTGGCCTTCTGAGCTCACACCAGAGTCAGGTCCAGGCTATGGTATGGATCTGTAGTCACACATTGCATTCTGTATATGCTCAGCAAAACAGAATTTGCCATGCGTCGTGGTCTTCCCATGTTACTTTGGTTGCATAAAGACAAAAGATTTGAGAAAATGTTCCTGTAAAACTTGAGGACTACTGCATGTTAGAAACAGCAACATTTAGAGTCACGGTTTTATCCCATGGCTTATTCCATGAATGCATCATAGGTAGGGTTAGGGAACTTGCAGCTTCCCAGCTCCAAAAGTTTTACCACACAAGACTGCAAAATTAACACATGCCAAATAATATGAAATAACCTGGGTTGTGGCCTTACTTCATGGACCGCGTCACTCACAACACAATACAGTGTCACGCAACAGAAGTACTGCTCCTGATGGGTAATGGCATTAAGAGTGCTGAAGTCATGGTACAAAACTTGCTTAATGATTTGCATTTTTTCCCCTATGTTACAAAATGTAGTTGAGCAGATGGATGCAGCCAGCTGTACACAGAGCTTTAGGGAGTACTGGGGAGAAGAGAGAGAGGTTTTTGTTAAGATAAATGTAATAATCTCTGTGATAATTAGTTTAATTTAGATCCTTGCATCTGACTCATTTTTGACTAACCTTGTATGAAGCCTTTCTTGCCTTGCTGATGAGTCTGTGAATTTAGTTTGATTACAATCCCTTTTTTTGTGCTTGCGGATTGCTCACTGATCACTGATATTTTTCATTAAGCAGTTGCTTTATTACATTGTTATTTAGAGGGGAGTAATTTGTGCTTTCTAATTAATTTAATTCCAGGCACATTTAGTAAGTAGCTACAATGAGCCCATTCAAGGGGTTTTAGGTCATATTGACATTGTTTACCAGATGTGCTCATTTGTTTTAAAACAGTTAACTCTGTGATGACAACAGCCCTGTTCGGTTGCATGACTCTTCCACTGTCCCTAATCTGCACCTCCAAAACCCCCCAAAATTGGAAGATGCATTTCAAGTACTAGTGAGAGATGTCCATAGGCATTAAATCACAGAGGAATTATGTTGCAAACAGTGTCGATATAAACTATTACTATTCCATTATCGTATTTGAGGGCAGAGCAGCGGAGAAGCCTTTTGCCTTCTCTTAGCCAGGGATGCGAATGCCATTACTCCAACCGCTGAAAAACTGGACAATGCCAAAGAGATGCGAACGGGGTGTTAAGTCTGTGCTTGGCCCATTCACCTCTGAAAAACCTGTCATGAGGCTTCAGGAGAGGATGGGGCAGCTGGGAGGACGAGCACACCGAGCAAGGCATGGCATGAGCAGTGGCCTGAGCAGTGATGGGACATGGTGAAAGTAATCAAAAGGTGAATGTTGTAATTCATAGCTGTCACCGTCCCAAACTCATAGGCATGGGCAATTGTTTTTGCCAGGTTTCTGATAAAGCTCAGCGTTTTCTTGCTAGTGATGCTCCCGGGATTTGGGGCTTATTCAAGCGCTTCGTGTTCATCGCTGTTAAATACTGTATCCATTCCATCATCTGAGCATGAAAACTACATATCATACCTATCATTTGCTCATTTGGCCTGCTGCGTCAAGAACTGGAGTTTTAAAATGAGACCCTAATTAGATGAATAAATAACATTTTTACAGGAAAATGTACAGGCAGGTTATTCCCCTGACTTTAAGCTTGTCCCGTGAAAAACTACTGACATTTGTTAACATGTTCTACAGTCACTTATTTTGGTAAAAAGTCAATTACTGCTTGTTCTGCAGCAGTCTGGCACAGAGCAGTGACAGTGTAAGATTCATCAACCTCTGAAGGACCCGACAAACAATGGCCTTGATGTGTTTTCCATTATTTTTCAACTGTTTTCCATCTCTTTTAGATTGGAACAGCCAAAATTAATGACAAACTTTGAGGGAAAGGTTTGTTCAGTAGTTCATACTTAGTAAATTTTAACATTTAATGCTTGTGATGCAATAAACTGAATTCTGGTACAATTTTAACCAACGGGCCAACTGCATCTCTGCTTTATTTTTTGCGGGGAACATTTAAATTGCTGTAATACCTTTTCTGGCTCATGTTGGTCCGTTAAGGGTGCGTGCGTGCATGGGGATCTGTTCTACCTATTGATTTAATAGGAAAGAGCATCTCTTGGAAAGGGAGAGTAAACGTGTGTGCATGCATGTGGAAGGGGGGAGAGAGAGAGAGGGAGAATCTCTCTCTGCGTGTTTATCTCTGTGATAAATGATGCCTGTTAAAACTATGACTTGCCATGAACGTTATTACTGCTTTCCTCTTTAAGTGTATTATACAAACACAGTCACCGTCAGCAGAAATGAAGCTGCAGTCTTGATTGTTTAGTTCAAACAGTTTTGATGTTTCATTGTCCCTCGATCAATCAGTGCCTGGAGGGGTATCAGCTATTGGCTGGGAATGCATCAGAGTGACGTGGAGAGCACAGATATTCCTCAAAAGCTGAAAATATTTCATTTAAAATACTCATTACAGTTTACATCCCAGTCTGTGAGCAGGCAGCGAAGTGAGCTCTGTTTATCATTTTTAATTGTGGATCTTCCCTATTCAGAACTAACATCTCCCAAATTACCTTAAAATGAGCTTCTTCCTAGACAGATTGGTAATTCACTTGCATCACTTATTTTATTCTCTGTGTAAAAGTTAGACGAGGGCATGGGTTTTAGCACAAACAAAATGCATAAAGTAGAAAACATAATGCGGCATAAATGCCACATAAATCCCATCCTAAAGACAAAAGCAGATTTCAAACATCTGAATTCCTGAGCACTTAATGTGGAGTGTAATCTTCTGTTTTGGTTTATATTTATTTTCTGGAGTGCCACACAGAGCAAAATATGGGGAGTTCCTTCTCCGCCAACAGTGGAGGGAAAGGAAGGTGATTTGCAAAACGCCCAGGAAAGAGCTTTTCCTGCGTTGTAGGTAAATCCCCTGGCCAAGCGTCTCCTTTGCTGCTGGGAATTGAGCTATACGCAGAAGTAGTCAATAGAAATCCCACTTGAGTTCTCTTGCTCATCACAAAGCAAGTAAGAGGCTGCTCCAAAATGCAAAATTGTCCTTGAAAAAACCTTCTTTTGTGCCCTCGCAGTTCTTTCTTCCTTTGCATCGATTCCAACCTGTGTAAGCCCCCCTTCTCCAAGTTCCCTAGCATCCCCCCAAGGGTCAGGACATTTGCAGTGCAGTTTTCAAGCCTCAGCTCTCTGAAATTGTAACTAACAGATAAAATCCCTGACTTCAAAGATTTACACTTAGGATGGACAGGAAGGAAAACGCGTGTTTTCTTAGTAACATTCACGTTTTTAGGGATAAAAGCTTATTCCTCCGCATGCTTTTGTTTTCCTTTGCCCAGCCCGTGCCTCCCGGCTCAAGCCGATGCACATTTTCCTTTCAAAAATCGATTTCTAGAGAAATACTTTTTAAAAAATCAACCTGTTTCCCCTGCGCCACCGCGATTGGTCCGATAAAATCGCCGAGCCGATCGCGTCAAAAGGAAATAGCCTCGGCTTAATTGTACGCTGAGTCTCCCGAAATCCAGGGGAGCATTTGAGATTCTGCCCAAGCGCTGGGTTTAGGCGGCTGCTGAGGGCTGTGGGTTTCTCTCCCAGCCTCCCGGCTGCTGCAGCACAAGTCAGCATAGCTAATGCAGATAGAGCTCTCCCCCCGCTCCCTCTTCCCCGCTCCCATCTCTCGCTCGCTCTCCCTCTCCCTCTGCTTTGATTCGGTATGAACAGGCTGGTAACTCCGATGCGAGAGCGAAAGCTGACATAACTCTGCAGATGGCTACGTTCGGACGATACACCTAGGGATTTTTCTTTGAGGGAAGGTAACGTTTAGATGCTAATGTTTATTTTTCCTTTGTTGCCATTTTTCAGGACTGCCGGTCCCAAAGAAGAGCCCAAAGTCGGTAAGCACTTTTCAGCTACTATTTTTGTCTGTTTGACTGCTTTGAAGGGGAAAGGCATGAGTTGGGTTTGTTTTCTTTGTGGGTCTTGATTGTTTTAAGTTGTCTTTCTGTTGCAACCATGATTACCTTGCACGGTTCCTGCTGCATGGGGAGATGAAAGGAATGCAGTATGGAAGGGGGACTTGTTTGCAAATAAAGCCTCAAGTTTACAGATCCTCTTCCCTGAAAGATGAGCTTCTCTGTCATTTAACTTACCAAAAAAAAAGCTATTGTTTCCTTTTGGAAAGATGGGAGGCTCCACCTTCTTGCCAGATAGCAATTCCTGTCGGTGCTCATAGGCACCAACCTTTTCCATTAACTCCCTGAGTTTTCTCGCGTACCCTCGGCTGAATTATTAACAGAATGGGAAAGCACGCACCTTGTCAGGAGAGACAAAGCATGAACGGAGCATGATCACAGTTCCCGGGGAATACAGTTAGCTGTCCAAGTGCTTGCTCTGGAGGCATTTTCATACTGAGCAGGATTGTGCTGCAGGTGTGAGATTCCTTATTTTTTAAAAAAACCCAACAGAACAGTATTTTCTTGTCCCTTCTGATCCTATTTCCATGTAAAGCTGTTACCTGGATGGCATGTTAGCTAATAGCATGGAAGCCGTGATCTAAAGTATCATTAAAGCTCTGTGCATGATATTGTGGAAGAAATTAACATACCATTTGTGTGCAACAACAACAAAATGTTTCATTTTAAAGGAAATGGAATACTTAAAGCCTGAAAGGTAACAGTTATCTGTTGAGAGGGAGGGGGGAAAGGAGATTTATCTCCCAGTAGCTTTGGGGAAGCAGAGCAAGTGAGGTCTTTGCCGTGTTGTAAGACAGTGCGAAACTTCACCGACAGTCCCCGATGGGTGCCAAAAACCGCAGCTGGGTGCAGCCACCTCGCTGCAAACCTGGGCAAGAGGTTTGTGAAGGGGCTGAGCAGAAGGCTCCCGCTTTTAATACGAGTTTCTCTGTTCATCCAAAAAGAAAGCCCTGAAATAATTAATGTGATTCTGATGGCTTAGGGCAGCGCTGATTAAAGTCACGTGAGCCCAGGCCTCTACCATTGTCAGCTCGCATTAATGTTGAGAGGCAGAAGTGCGGGGTGTGCTCCCTCGCAGATCACAGGCATGTCAGACCCTGCGCGCTCACTTCTGTCATACGCTGAGATTATTTCAGCCTTCGGTAAAAGAGAAGCAACTGTGTAAAATACGTACGCGTCTGGCACATTTCTTTTCTCTGCCTGCACTTTTTTCCCCAGTCGGAGCAGGAGTGGCTGCACTTGATCCGGACTCCGACTCCTGTCATTAAACCAGCCCTGATCAATGAGTCTCGGTCTGTTCAAAGCGTGGAGGCTCCCATGTGGAGGCTCCCGCTTTGCCACACGCACATTCAGCATCAGGTAAAGGGGGGTCCTGCCGTGTCAGACACCTCTCTGGTCGGCAGCAGTGCACCGTGAAAATCTGAGCAGCATCTAAATCCATGTCGGGATAATCCTGCCTCGGTGAACAAAGAGACTGCTTGCAAACAGGTGTACCCCTGCAACAGCAGATTTCTCCCTACTATTTGCTTTGAGGAGCCAGTCAGCCCTGGGAAAGCAGTCCCATTCCCTCGCGTGCCTCTCCCGAACCCCTCTCACCTTGCTTTAGGGTCTCTCCAGTAATTTTTACTACAGCCCTAGGCGGTGCTGTTACCTCTAAAGCGCAGGATTCACAAAAAGCAGAGCCTCCTATTCCCCCTGCCTGCACACCGGGTCATTTGCATCGGCAATTAGCAGCGATGTTTTACACTGCCGCATTGTGCGGCTGCTTTAATGACCGACGTCGGAGCTGGCACAGCCGCTCCTTCATTCCCGGCATCAGTGATGTGCACGGGTTGAGCAAGGAAACCTGGAGCAAAGCGCCTTGGGGCACCCGTATGCAGAGGAGGAAACTGTCCTCGGGGCTGTCTGGGATGGATTTACACCAACACCAGAGCTCGCGTGGCCAAGGCGATGGTCAAAAGCATAAAAGCAGTGGTATTGCTTAACACCTTCCTTCCTCGGTTTAGTTGTAGGGCTGGTGCTCAGCTGCGGGGCAAGGGGAGCCCGACCCTCTTGGCCATGAAAATTCCCACTTTCTCTTGTCCTAGCAGGGGAGAGAGCCAGGCCTGCCCCGCTGGCGCGCTCCCCGACTGGGATGCTGTCTCGCTGTGCCCTGCCCCGGCATTTCCAGGGATGGTTTCCTGCACCGGCAGCCTTCGGGTGACTGTGGTTGCTGCCAGCTGAGCTGTGCCCGCGGGCTGTCCCCAGCGCCGCATGGCTGGCTGTGGGGCTTGGGTTGAACGTGCTGCCCGTGTCCCCCGCTCCCTTTGCCCGACGCAGAGGGAATGTTTTCCAGCATTCCTTGATTAATAAATTAGCTGCAGTTAGAGGACAGCATACATCCAGGACAGGAGCAGTTGGCCCAATCTTAACTTGTGCTCGCTCTTTGTTTCTTCTGCTGCATCGGGGAAAACACGAGCTCGGGTCTCCATCCTCTTCTGCTTCACTCAGCACAGTGACGAGCCCTCTCTTGTTACCTCGTATCCTTTCCCGGAGCCCGGACACACTCCCAACTGATTGCAATCGGCTGTCTCTTTCTCAAACAAGCCCTATTTTTGCTATCAGCCCCAATCCTGTATTCCCGAAAGGCCGACTTCGGGCTGTTGGGTACCTTCCAGCTGGGAGGAGGTGTTTTGGCCCCTTGGAGAGGTTTGTCAGTGCTGGGGTTGTGACGCCGTCTGGGAATATTTTTCTGCCTTGAGCTCAGTTTTCCTGGGCTCTATTTTTCAGCTGGTGTGTATCTCCTGATGAGCTTTGCTCTTTTTCTCAGTTTTTAAGGAGAGCTTTTCAACCTTGGTGGAAGAGCCAAATTAGTAAAAAAAAAAGTTTGCAGCCGTACGTGGGACTGGGCACTTCCAAGTCCTTTCTTCCCCCTTTCTCCCCACCAAGGACATGCTCACAGCAGCTCTCTGTGCTGCTTGTTTGTTCTCAGTTTCCCATTGATTCTTCTTTAGATGAAAATGTATAATATTTTTGTATCGACTGTCTGGGGATATACATTTTCAGTGTGCAGGTTTTCTACTATAGCAATTTCCCCTGCAATTATCCTGGTATAACATGGATGAAAACAAACTTTGTTTTTTCTTTTTTTCTTTTTTTTTCCTGTGTTGCTTGCATCAAAATACTCCACAAGGGGGCAAAGATTCCCATTTCCAGCTCAGTTTGCTGTTGCTGCCAGGACCAGCTTCTCCAAAATGCTCTAGAGCACAAAATCTGCAGCTGGATCATCAGAAGACAGGATCACTGCAGGGGGAAGAAAGTGCTAAGCTCTTCCAAAAATCTGATTTTTCTTTTGGGTGTAAATAAATACATTGTCAGCATAGCTGAATTGTGGCCAAAAATGCAATTCCTATGCACAGCCTGTCCCTGACAAGAGACTTGCCATGTATTTCGGGTGGATAGGCAGCGCTTGGGGCTCTGCTGATGTCCTGTTTTTGTCAGGAGGAGAAGTAGGTTCCATAGCATGGGTGTTTGTACAACATATCCCTCTTCATTCAGAGACCATTTTTCCCCCCACCTTGAAATGCAGTGGGAGGAAACCACAGTAACTCTTCTCTCTTGCAGTTTAATGCCTGGAGAATCCCGTGCCAAAAAGCTTTGGTGTCCGTTCGTGCCGCAGGACATGTTCCCTGCCTCCATCGCCTCTTCTGCTGCGGGTTTCTGTCTGCCTGACACAGACATACACAACTGCTGCTAATAATTAGTGTCCCATCTCTGCCTGCAGCCACCTCTCAGCCGTGTCATGGGCCTTGGTTGTTTTAGCAGTCACTGTACAAAGTAACATTTAATTACTCTCATTTAGCATGAATGACAAACTGGTCTCTGCTATGTGGGTATCTGTAGCATTCTGCAGGCACTTGGAGACTTTTGTAAGCAGTTTTCCTCCTGTCTCCTTTTGAAGCACAACAACTTCAAGCTCCCTGGCTCACATTGCCTTCGCTGTTTTCTTCCCTCCCCGTAATCAAAGGACGATGTAGTGCTCAGTGTGGGCTCACTCAACCTCTCTGCTAAGAGAGAAGCTGCCTTTCAGGTCGGCAAATCGAGTGCCTGTGGCTGAAAATGGGATTGCGCAGCGGAGGGAAGAGATCCTGGAAGGCTGATGTATGCCCAAACCCTGACCGCTGCTGACCCCTCTTCTGCAGCAATTGCCCCCACAGCTGCACTCGGAAATCTGAGCCACGCTGACGTTCCTGTTAACCTCAACCAGTGGCGAAAGGGCAGCTAGAAAAGATTTTCTTCCCAGTAGTATGTTTTCTTCATCTTATGTTTTGCAGGATGAGCACTGCGAAGTTTCAGCAAGGGCATAGGGAAGTTGGCACAGGCCGTGCATCTCAGACCTGGTGCTTGGGTAGGGCACGAGAAGCTCCAGCTTTCCACGTATTTATTTTGTCATGGCTGTAATACAGTACCAAGGTGATTGTTTTTTCCCATCACCTGTATTTAAGTGTGCAATCTGCCTAAATGGACTCAAGGTAGTCATCGTAGTCTTGATTTCTAGCCATATTTGGTCAAAAGTGTTTCTGGCAAGCTATTTGTGCTTATCCACAGCTCTGGAGAAGACCGTAGACTCTGGAGAGTCAGGGGTGCTCTTGCTGACTTGGGTAGTTCAGTGCCCCATGCTCTTGTAGCTACTGTCAGAAGTCAACACAGTTCAGCTGATTTGCTTTATTTTGCACTGAAAAACATGATCAGCGTCTCAGGGCGAGGTCTGAACCGCCCGCTGTGCAGCAGTCTGTCACCAAACAGCCCCGTGCTCATCTGGCCCTGATTTAGCTGCTTCCCTGCCCGTGGGTGAGCTGGGTGAGCCGGACAGCCAGACCCGGACCCAGGAGGATCGGCCCCAAAGCTAGGAATGAGGCAGGAGGTAGAGAAGCCATCCTTTCATTGGTGTATCGTCGGCTCAGATCTCTTGGGACCATCTCTTGGGTGCATCTCTTGTGCACCAAGGCACAAACTTCTTCACCTGGGCAGTCCCCATTGCAGGAGCGCCATGGAGAGCAGGGCGGTCAGAGCCCTGCAAGTCCTGCTGCTGATGATGTGCTGAAACTGCTACAGCACGTGTAAAAGTTTGGCCCAAAACCTTTTTGGCCTCATCTGGTGATGTGAGAGTCAATTAATATTGTCTTGAATTAATTTAATTACATATATTCATGTTTTCCATGATTGTGTTCCCCTTTCTCTGCCCCCTTCTTCAACTCCTAAGTAGAGATGTTTCAGGCTTTTTAAAGGAGTTATTGTTTGGAAAAACAACTGTCCCTCTGAAGTTTTCCCCTATTTCTTGCAAAATGTCTGTGTATTTTCAGTTTCAACTCTAATTAGAGGTGATTTTGCTTGAGATATGCTGACACTTCCATTTGCAACTCAAATACGAAACAGAATTCATAGTTTGTTCAATATTTAGATCTTTCGTATCATAAAGTGAGAGCACTTTTTAAAGTTCAAACTTTGTTTCTTTTTAAATCAGAAAGTTTTCAGAGAGTTCTCAACACTTCCCCAAGGGCTGAATAAAGCTTCACATTTTAGTCCCTGTACTCTAACTTCTGTAAACCAGCTATTTCCAGTGAGATTGGCCTGAAGTTTCACAGGATGCTTGTAGTTATTTTAGTAGTTTGGCCAAACAAACAAAACAATCCAGATGGCTGGACTGAGAGCTGTAAAGTGTTCTTTCTTTTTTTATTATTTTTAAGTTACAAAGGAGTGATTATCCACAGCATAGATGTTTTAAAACTGCTTCATTTAAAAACTGAAGGGCTGCATGTGAATTAACTTCTTTTACCACTTAAAAAGCTAAAAATGTTTAAAATTGGTTCAGATATTTGTATTTGAAAGTCTGCAGATGAGTAATCACAGCACGTATGCTTTGTTGAAAATTGCTTTAAAGGACAAAGGCAATTTCACATTGTAGTCAATCAAGATACCATTTAAAAAAATGGTGGTAGTGGATCAACAACTTGAATGTAAGGCTGAGAGGTCAAAGTCATTTGGGCTGTTGGAGCTGGGTTTTTTTCTCAGTGTAAACCTAAAAATATGTGCAACTTAAAAAAAAAATTGTTGTTAAGACTCAAAAAGAGGGCACTTTCATATGGTGACTTTCTCCTCTGTAATTCATTCACCCCTGCTTTGATGGAGCATTGGCCGCTTGGGGTTTCACGTTCAGAGCAAACAGGGGGTCCCCAGACCCGTGTGCACTTCAGCCCCCCGTGCTAACTGCTCTGTGTTTGCCGCTGGCTTTTCTCCCAACCCCTGCTTGGTTTTCTATGGAGAAGCGTCTGAAAGCAGAGACTCCTGTTGCAATGTTTTCGGGTACCCAATGCCAGCAGGAGGCTCTAAATTTTTGTCTGAGTTTCTTGGTATGAGCAACTGACCCCTTCTTTTAGCCAGGAAATTGTGGACGTTGTAAAAACAACCTGTAGGATGCTATTTTTCCGGTTGCCCTCTGCATCACAGCAGCCCCGGGAATGTGCCAGTTCCCTGTGCCGGAGCAGGTGGGAGACTGGACTCAACCTTGATGCCAACCCAAGGTCATCTCAAAAGACCACTAAAAAGCATTTGCTGTACAGTTTGGGGAGCTCTTGTTGAGGGAGGATTTTTCTGCATATTGAGTAGTACAAATCCTGGCAATGCAAATGTGTCTTGTGCTTCATTTGAGCACACCGTTGTGAATTTGAGTTAAGAATTATGTACCCTGCTTAGCTAAATATTGAGCAGACAGAGCTCTTGACATATTGCTTTTAAATAAGCCTTGAATTTAGGCGGACGTATTTTTTCCTGTTTTAATATGCTGAATTAAAACAAGGAAATCAAACTGCAAACAGACATTTTCACATTTGTGAAGGTCTGCTGTAATCCTGTGGATGCTCTGGGAAGCAGAGACATGAAAGTGGTACTCTGTGGTCCACCCACTTGTGATGTGGGGGTTGCAAGAGCTGCAGAGGAAAAGTGATCTTTCATAGTAAGGGCTGTGCTTGCATCTGTTTCAGAGGGAGTGTTTAAGTTTTCACAGTGAAATTTGGTAGTTTTTCCTTTTTCTTGCAGGCTCAAGTTAGACCTTAATGTTATCTGAGTAGAAGGCTGTTGAGTTTTTCTGCCTTAACGTAGGAAAAAATAAGTGCACTGAAACTAGTAACCTATAATGAGATTTAGATTTGTTTTATGTGTGAGATGGAGAACTGCATATTTTTTTATGATAAATGACTTTGTTTTGCATATCTCTTTCTGTCAGTCTGCCTATCAAAATCTGTCATCAGGGAATTTAACTGTACCCAGCATTAACTGGTGGCAGCAAAACTGTGATTTATGTATTTACTTCTATGCATGCAGAAACCCTGATCAAAGAAGGGAGAAAAATTGATGGAAAACACCCACTCAAAGACCAATAACCGTCTGTTCTCTCTCTTTCCACTCGCTTTCTTCCTTACAGCAACCACTTGAAAGGAAAGACAGCCAAAACAGTTCTCAGCATAGCGTCTCCAGCCACCGCAGCGGGCACACCGCTTCCCCCGTTCACAGCACGCAGGTGCTGCCGGACTACACGGCCGCGGAGGCACCGGCTGCGGATCAACCGGACAGTTCTGGGCAGAAAAAGCCAGATCCATTCAAAATCTGGGCCCAGTCCAGGAGCATGTATGAAAGCCGACGTGAGTATGAAGCAGGTGTGGTTGCTAAGGCTACGGCTGTGGCAGCTGCTCTCTGTATATTTTCTTTCCGAAGAACTGAATCTTTTAGATTTATGTTGAGAATATAAGGCTTCAGTTTGTTAATTTGGTATCTGTCAATGATATCTACTTGATAGAGGTGCAGTTTCCTCTCTGATGAGGAATGAATTTAGATCATCTCTAGGAAAGGGCACTTAGACCAAAGCTTAATACGAAAAATCCCTTTAAAATTAAAGACCATCTTTTCCCCTGTTTTTTTTTATTTTGCTTTTAAATCAGGCTGAAGGAGAATTTCCAAGTTTGTTATCCAGATCCTAAACTCTTTTTTGAGGTTAAGACTCATTGTCTGATATGCATAGGAATTTCAGTAAGGAGGGGAAGTATTTAGTTTGCTGAAATTCATATCAGATGCTTTCCAGTCTCACCCTGGGGAGGAGAAAATCCAGCTGAGCCATTTTACTTTGACCAGAGTGGACACTTTAACAATACATATATCAAATGCATATTGTAAGTGGCTTTTATGGCAATTAATAATCTGCACACTTGGCTAATAGTTCAGCAGGGCTTTGACTCTGCTCCAAGACTATAAATATGGTTTCAATCAGTTTCTTCTCTGCAAACAAAATAAAAACGCTGGCTTTGCTTTAATTGCACTGCTTAAGATGATCGAATCTGTAAAGCTTCTTAAAGAAAGAGAGTATTAGGTTCATTTTCAAAAGCAATAGTTACTTTAGTTACAGAAAAGCGAGCTTCAAAGTCTTGGTGCTGTGAGAGTATCACCTGGAGTTTGATTTTATTGTGCTAACTGGAAATTGGTAAAACCAGTATGAAATGAACATTACCCCAGAATGACAAATGGTAGGACTGTTTTTTCCTGACCAAATGAATCACTTTGAAATCTTATGTCCTGGAAAAATTAAATCATGAGTCACAGTTTCTTGGCTGAAGATGCATCTCTTCGGATTGAATGTCTCAGCAATGCAGTTCGTAGGTGTCTCAGCTTCTGTGCACTGCTTCCTTCCCTTCCCAGGGATTAGGTGTACTGACCCTGCGGGCTCTTGGGCCAGGTTGTGCTGCTCTACGGAGAAGTGCAGTGACGGAACTTGCACGTGCATCTCGCTGAAATAGGAAAGAGGGGCAAGAGCTGAGGGACGGTGACGCTTCAGCCCTGCAGAGCTGCAGGCAGAGCTCCTCCTTCTCCTGCCTGGGTGGACAAGGCTGAGGCCGTCCCATGGCACCGGCATCGCCCTTGCGCAGCTCATGTGGTTCCCGTAGGCACCGTGCTGGCATTGCTTCTGACCCCCTGCAGCTACTTTGCTAATTTCTAATTAACTGTTTAACTCATACTAATTAGTCATTAGGATCAGCTTAGCAGCCCTAACTCCTGCCTGTCTTTCCCAATCAAACGCGAGGCTGAGCTGGAAAAATCCTAAAGTGCACAGGCGGGCAGTCACCCTTCTGTGTCCATCTCTACATCCTCCCTTTTTCCTTGATGGCTGCAGGTATCTTGTAGAGGTTTTATCCTTGTCTGTGATTAGAGCCCTTCCAGAAGCCTTTTCACTGTCTCTTGACCTGCTAGTTTCCCACACCCCATCTCTCCCTGTGCCGCAATCCTCTCCGCTTGGGCCTTTTGCTAGACTGGGATCTGCTACACCCCTTCAGCTTCCCTGACTCACCTTTCCGTGGTCCAGCATCGCTGTAGTGGGGTTGATTCTCTTCTGTTGCTTCAATCCTTATCTCCTGCCTCTTCTGCCAGATGAGACCTACCTGTTTGAACATCAGTGCTTTTCTACCACCTTTTCATCCCATTGCCATTCCCTTCCCAGGAAAGTGTTTTCTGAGATTTCTTGGTTTCATAGATAGAGGGTTTTTGGAGAATGGCAGAAGTGTGGTACGGTCATGTCTCCTTGTAAGCATGTGCCACTGGAAGTGTCCAAGAGCCTATGAATTTCCAACCCTAAGCTGGCGTGAAACACAGTCCCTGGGGATTAACCTGCACTCTTAGTGACATGGCTTTGCTGCACCTAATGAAAGGTGAAGAAAAACAGGAAAGATATAGCCTAAGTGAAAAAGACAGTTGGACATGCTCTGTCTCCTGTTGCGGTCTGATCCCAAAGTGTGACTGGTGGTTTTATTTAGAGGTCGGTGGTCAGCTCTTGCTCCTTCCCTTGCCAAGCCCTCACCTTTCATCCCTCTCCCCAGTCTCATAGATGGAGACTGTGCTTCACAGCTGAAACCCGGTGCCTCTTCTGCCCTGGGAGCTTGGGGTGAGCCACCATGTTTCTTTCCCTGTGTTTGGTCTGCATGAAAAGTGGGCAACTGGTGGCTGCTCTGTTATGAACGTGAATCATCCCTTTGAGACTCACTTCCCAGTGTTGCCCAAGCCCCGGCTGTGTGGTGCTTGGACCTCTCATAGGGAGCTCTGCTGACATGGAGCACCACAGACTGCAGGATGGGAGAAACCATTCCCTGGGCCTCCAGTTCCACTGTCTGTCTGCTCCACCTGTGCAGTTCTTCGTGTTTTTACCCAGCTGAAGTTCAGTTTAACTCCGGTGCCTCCTTTGGCTGGCAGTGATACAGCCATATCATTGCTTCCTTCTTTGCTTGAGCACCCATTCCCTTTGGCTTTGGGTCTGAGGTTAGCATCTCCTCTCCCATGACATCCATAGCCTTGGGTGCTAGGTGTGACTCCCTCTGCATCCTTCTGATGAAGACGTGAGCAGAACTGAATGCATATCTGATGTACAGCAGGAGGATGCAACTCTAGTGCCAGTGCTGAGATTGGCTGATGCATCCTGTAACTGGGGCTTTTGGTGGGTTCTAGAAGCCCCCGCTGCCCAAGGAGCCCCAGCTCAGCTCTCCCAGCTCTTCCTGCTGCCCAGTCCGGGGCTTGCTCTCTGTTGATTCGTGGCCTTAAATTTTATTAAACCTGAAAAGGATTATAAAATGTTCTTTTGAGAGGCAGGGTTTTGAATCCCCAACAAGTGGACCAAAAAACAGCAACAACCCTTTGTGTTGAAGTATATGATGAAGTTAAAAAAGACAGAATTTTAAAGCATTAGATCAGTTGACACCAAAAGATGAATTAATTAGCCCCAGCCCAGACAGATTTTTTTTTTCATCTAAAAATAATAATATAAAGAAGTTTCATTCAATATATGAATACATCGTCTCCAGGATGTTTCTAAGAAGTACTGAATCTATAATGACCACCTACTGCCTTTTTCACTGGGAGTGCATCCCACTGTTATTAACATTAATAATAATAATGTAGTCATGGAAAGCACACAGGCAACATTTTAATTTTTCAGAATTGGTAAAATGTGTTCTTCTTTTCTTTGAGTATTCTTTGAATCAGTATTTCATAAAAAAAGACTATATTTGACTTATGTGACTTGTCTTACTGAAGCCATTGGTAGAGCAGAATTTGGTTCAAAAGCACCAGATAACCCATAATTTTGTAAAAGCATGTATTGTTTGATTTACCCAATGTATTTTAATGTCAGGAAGTACTCAGATTCTGCGGAGGAGAGCCACAGATGTTGCCTGTTTAGGGGAGGGAAATAAAAAAAAAAAAGAAGAAAAATTAAGCTAGAATTAATAATGCAAAGCTAAGCAATGGCTCCATAAGTCTGTCTGGACTCTGGTTTGAGTGGCAGCAGATGAGAACTGCAACTTTATTCAACAAATACGGGCTAAGGTTCCTTCACGTGCAGCTCCCCTGGGTGAGGGGGTCAGGCCTGCAAGGTGCTGAGTGCTTGGGCCGAGGAAGGTTATTTTCAAGCTGTAAACCCAAAGGGACTTGGATGCTTTCAGGCTAAGGCTGAGCTCAAATACTCTGCTGCAGTGTGGCCCAGAGTCGCAATTCTTTGCTGGATTAAGACTTTTGAGAATAGCTGGCTTTGTGTTGAGTGAATCTGGAAACAGATCATTTGGTGGTGATAATAAATGCACTTTTTGCTGGTGCTGAGTTTTAGTTGCCTGCGCTCCTCTTTATGGGTAACTGACTGCTGCTAGTGGGAGTTGTGTACATGAATCAGAGAGAAGGACAAACCCTTAAGGTTTAAACACTGAAGCGGTTCCAAGATCCAGGAATGACATATGTGAAGAGCACTCGGTGAGAGAAACAGCAATTGAATAGTTTATCAGAGAACCGCAATTCTGAAATCTCGCACTATTTTATTGAAAAATATATTTTTATAATATGCTTTTTATTTTTCAATGTATTATTAAACTTCCTTAAAGATTAACGCAATCTGTTGTCAAATTTTTCTCGTGTGGCCTGATTGCTTTGCAAAATACCATATCCTACATATGGCCATCTGTCAAAACAGCAGTGACAAAATGAATTAATCTGAATTGCAGATGTGTTAATGAATCCCTTTGAAGGGCTTAAGCATTTAATTAAAAGTAAAGCAGAACACGATGGATGATTTTTAAAGCTTTTAAAATATTCTAAGTTATCGTTAATATTTGAATTTTATTTTCAGGCACATCATTTATTTGGTAGGATTTTCTCTCCCCAAATCTAATTAAAATAATATAAACAAGTCTTGACCCCAGTGTGTAGTGTTCACTCACCAGCAATTACATAGAATTAAAAATATTTGCACAATGATACCAAACATTAGATACTTTCTCCCTAAAATAGAAAGGAAAGATAGTCTCAGGAAATTGCAGCCACCTTCTGATCAGACTGACTTTAAAGATGACAGTTGGTGAAAGCCTCTTGGTAGGGTTTATGTCCTATTAATAGGACACAAACCGTTACAGTCATACACTTGGGCACACAGATGTGTCCATGCCCTTAGAGAATGTCTTGCTAAAAAAGAGCGTCGTACTTGCAGGACGCTGCGTGGGCAGCAGAGGCTGCTGAGCTGTTACGGAGCTGGGTCGTGGGCAGACTTTGCTGGTGTTCCTCTGGGACCAGCCTGGTCCATGGCTCCGTCGAGGCATCGCGCCTTCCCAAACCTCAGTGGCAGAACTTGGTCATCTTGTGGAGAACATGCTGAAGCCATCTTTCGAAAGCTTTCCGTGCCACCAGAAGGATTGATTAAAAGGAGAAGACCGAAAAACTGGAATTCTCCTGCAGTGGGATAGTTTAGAAAACAGAGCTTTCCTGCAAATACAGAATCTCATTAGATTTATGGCTAAATCACAGGACTTTTCAACACTGAAACTCTCCATCAGCTTCAGTGAGACTATTCACTCTTAATTTCAGACTTGTCCTTATATACTTTGCTGAATCTGGGCCTTAAAACTTTTGTGCTTTGCCAAGCTATGAGTCATTGAAAGTGCTGCTGCCTCAAATGAGCTAGTGACTAAAGCAAACTCATACTGATTATTTTTGAATCCATCTTTAGTTGAAACTGATATCACACTGGGCAGAATTTTTTTATATGTAACATGTAAGATAGTTGTTAAAGTTTGTGTAGGAAAGTTTGATTAAAAAGACCTCTAATTAAGCACTGTGTTCATTGTTCATCACCATGTATTTAGAATTTCTTTTAACATTAGAAAAAGATATGTCCATTTGGAAAACTGTGTCATGATGGTGGAAATTTTTTTCTAGAAAAGTATTTTGTAGAATCTCAAAGAGATTCTTCCTCTGAGGAGAAAAAAGAGTTCTTCAAATATACCTGCCTGCATGTGTTAAATGTATAAATTCATATGTGTGTGTGCGTATTATATATCCACATGTACACAGGCATGTGCAAATAGATGTGAAAGTTAGTATGTCGTAATCCATAGTAGCTATAATCTTAGCAATTTATGCATGAAAGCCTAACATGATCCATACAGTCAAAATTAATTAAATGAATTAACAAGAAATCAGATACATTAAGCTTTGCAAAATTGTAAAATTAATATTACAGCTATGTCACCTTCGCCTGCAACTGGACTGAGCAAGGGTGAGAGAGAGAGAGAAATCAATTCCACGAGTTTTGGAGAATGTAAGACTGTGCCGAGAATGTATCTGTGTCTTGTGATGTCTTGTTCTGGTGTCATTGCTGCTGTGTGGCGGGGGGCTCTTCATCCCCAAGGGGGTCTGGCAGGGCCGTACGCCGAGGTTAGCCACGAAGGTGCACAGTGCTTGCTTTGCTGTGTACTGGCTAGCAGCGGATTTCGTAGGCGGCGGTGGGGGGTATCACGTTCCCATTCCGTTCACGAGTTTGCCCGCGTGGCTCGTCGACGGGGCTGTGGCACTCACCTCTCCTTCCATTCCTCCTCACGGCCCCAGCAGAACTCTTCTTACCACTTTTGCGACGCTCTCCAAATGGTCTGGTTTAATTCAGGACGAGCAGACTGGCAAGTCTTACCCATTTGGGCTATGTACATGTTGTCTCAGAAAGAGTCAGATGTGCTTGAGAGCAGGTCAAGGTGCAAAGATGCAATGAATGACTCTTGGAGGCCATTTTTCATGCGTTTTCAACAAAGTTTCAGCACCACCATGAAATTTTCCCATTAAGTAAGGAAAGTGGCTCCTCTGAAGCGCTGGCGAATAATGGAGAACCTAAAGCAATTCTCCAGTGTGGAGAGCCTCAGGGGATCCCACCTCAGCTGTATGGAAGCACAGAGGTGGATGGGGTCTTCTGGGCTGGGCCAGTGAATCACCGTACTGCAGAGTTGGTGCAAAAAGCGGTAAAAGGAGTTTTGTTCGGTTTGTACTCACGCCGTGTAAATGTGTGTTGTCTGTATGTTTGTTGTATCTGTGTTTCACCTCTCTGTAATCCTTCCAGCGGAAGGAGCGTTACATGAATGAACTTGCTTCTTTGGATATAGACTTGTCTTTTTTTGTTGCTTTGGTTTGACACCGCCGTTACGCCTTGGCTTGCTGTTATCTCCAGCGGCCGTTAATTGGCTAGCTGGTACCCGAACCAGGAACATAAGGCATCATTCAGTGAGACTGGAGAGTTGACAAATGGGAAGGTGGTGAGAGATGCCGAGGAAACGGGCCCACGCTGGAGCTCTCTGCAGAAGCCATTTTGCCTCTGACAGATCCAACACGCGCTATTAATTGGTTGGGGCCAGCCTTTGCCAAAAAAGCCTGCGAAGTGCTGGAGAGACGCTTCCGAATGTGTCTGCTCTTCACGCTCCCCACTCGCTGAAGGCAGTGACAAACACCAATTAATTCATTGTCAAAGTTCTGCTGTTGTGCCGCACGTCTGTACGGTGGCGAGCTGCCTTCAGCCAGCTCGCCTGAACAGATGAACCGCGCGGGCTTCCAGCCTGATTATTCTGTAATTGTGTCTGGACCAAAATTAGCCTCTAGTTCAGTAAGGTAATGTGCAGAAGTCTTAAGCTTAGTTTATAACTGCAAGTAATCAAAATGTGAAAATATGATATATAAAACCAATGACTATAAACCAGTTTGAATGAAAATGTCAAAGCAGACATCTGTGCCTTAGCACTCACTCACCTGTTCTTTTAATTTTTAGTATTTCCAGGTCTTAAATTCCTATGATATTTTAAACCTGTCGAGTCACTGAAGAGAGAGCATCAGAGCTAGCCAAAAGTCTCAGCTCTAAAAAGCACCAGATGACTAGACCCAAACGTTTGTGCAACAGGCACCGACAGTGTAAAATGCGATTAGGGCCCAGTCTGACACTCACTGATGTCAATGGAAAACAACCAGTTTATCTGCTCGCAGATACAGAAAACTGGATTAACATGTTGCATCCCGTATCTGAGTACGCACTTATTTAAATTACATTCCTGAACGATATACTTTGGTTTCTTTACTAAAGGTCTAGGCAGCTGACTTGTAAAGGAACAGCTTTTTTTATCGTTGATTATAAATTTTGGGAGGGGATCATTACAAAATTAGTCAATGTTACAGATACTAACCAATAAATATTAAATGAACCTGAAGTTGTCTTCTGATATGATTTAATGTTAGCAATTAATTTTGCATTTTTAAAAAAGGGATGAAAGCAAGCATGAATAAGTTAATATAAAACATTACCGTTCAACCGCACTTCAAGGTTAGTACTTCACTGTATGTAATATTCATTGTAAAAACCTTGCTGGTGTTCCATAATAATGAGTACGTAAGGTTGAGCTTTTTTATGTTTCCAGCTGGTTTTGTCTATTCAGTGGTTTCACAGAGCCTGTACTCGAGCAAGTGAGAGTCAGGAGAGCTGCGTTGCTTTCAGTAGAGCCCTTCGGTTTTACAGCAACTGGGGATCTGTCCCATAGTTATTTAAAGCAGTGTCAGTAGACAGATAGCAAACTATGCTTCTGAAAGTTAATTAAACAGTAGAAGTCATAACAAGTGGCTCTTTTGTCTCCCGTGAAAGAGGAGGCAGCTGTATTGTTTCTGGCAGAGTGATTCTCTGTTGTACACATTTATTTATTGATGCTTTGGAAGAGGCTCTTGCACTGGGTAGTGATGCTAATGATGGAAGGAAATACTATAGTGATAAAGAAATGGCAAGTCACAATTAGACACCTAGAAAGTAGAAACCACCGTATAATTTTTAGTAGTAATTTAAATAATAATCCTTTAGTATTTAAACTTATAAATGTTCTTAATGATGTCTAAAAATTCAAGACTGCCTCATTTAAAGAGTAAAATTGTGCAACAGATCCCTCTGCACGTACATCAGAGTAGTCCTGATTTGGTATAAAGGTGTGGAGTTTTGATTAAAAATTACAGTTTTCCTTCTTTCCCTTCAGTTCCAGATTACCAAGAGCAGGATATCTTTCTATGGAGAAAGGAAACCGGTTTTGGATTTAGGATTCTAGGTGGAAATGAGCCTGGAGAACCTGTGAGTACATCTAGAAGTGGTCTTGTTTTAACTCATGACATATTCCAGAATCATGGCACTAGCATGTACAGATGTGCAGAACTGCGCCGTGGCATCTCTATTAAAATAACTAGTGGGCTATGTATTTACACCCCACAACTCCTCCCCACCCTCCTTCCAAAAAACAAACCAAAACTCCCATAACTGAAATGGGTTTGGCTTCCCCCCCTGTTTTTGTGATAGCCCAGATGAAAACATATAGATCTGAAATTGCCTGGACACTGAGGAAAGAATGTCCTGGTCAGGTTTGCAAGTATTTTGATCTTAGAGTGTCAGGTTTTCCATTTGCTCAATTCCCTCCTTGAATTTGCCTGACTTCTTTACCAGAAGTCCAGTGCCTGTGGAAGGTGTCAGGCTACACCTGGTCTTTCATGTGCTGTACAGGTCAAAGCTACATAGTGGCAGCATAAATTTCCACATATTTCCCTGCCAAAATTATTTTGCTCATTCATGGAAAGAGAGGGCATGAATCCCTCTCATGTTAGAGTAACTCCACAGAACTCACTGAAGAGAAACCATGACTGAGTTAGTGGACAGTCGAGTGGTATGGAGCTTGTAAACCCTAGAGGGAACTGAAAGGATAACTCAATCTCAGCCTCCCTGACAAGACCCTCCGTGCTTTTAACCATCTTCCTCTCTGGTCACTCTCTGGTTGAACACATTTCCCAGGGCTATCTGTCATTAGAGTGAATGGACCACCTAAAGAAACAAGATGTCAGTTTATTACAGTTTCACAATGTGGCTATATTCACACGGAGCTACTTTCACAGGAGCAACTTTCCTGACCAGCAGATGTTTGTCAACAATTTCCCTACTAAATTGGGTCTAACTACCAGTGCCCCTTGCTTCCAGCTGGCTGTTGAGCTAGTTCTCATTTATCACTCTTTCTTTCTTTCTTTCTTTCTTTCTCTCTCTCTCTCTTTCTTTCTTTCTTTCTTTCTTTCTTTCTTTCTTTTTCTTTCTTTCTTTCTTTCTTTCTTTCTTTCTTTCTTTCTTTCTTTCTTTCT